>PVIY010002482.1:0-127167 GCA_004026745.1 Myrmecophaga tridactyla
CATTATCACCCAGACTAAAGACTGTATCTCCTACTTTTCTAAATTATTTTAGGAGCCCAAGGAGCTCCTTATTTGAGAGCTTATTACGTGCTAGGCACTGTGTTAAATTCTAGAAATAGCAGGACACTATCAGTAAATATGACCCTTACTCTCATACAGCTTATAGTTTGGAGTGAGAACCAGATGGTAAAAAAAAAAAATCACAACAAAACATACAATTACAGGCTTAAAAAAGTACTAAAAAGGAAAGAAAACCTCCTCTTCCCTTGCAGGCCTTTCTCCATGCCACTACCTTCAAACCACATTAAAATTAAGAATTTCTAATTCGTCAAAAGACCAGTGAGAGAACCACCAAATAGGAAAACATATCTACAATATATATAATCAAATAGCTTGCACCCAGAAAACACACAGCAATTCAATAAAAAGATAACGCCAAAGAAAAGAAGACAAAAGATTTGAACTTTACAAGAGGCCATAAACTTGAAGAATTACCCTATCTCATCTAGTCAAAGAAATGCAAATTAAAACTACAATCACAACATAATGCAGACCCACCAAAAGGGCTAAAATTAAAGTGTCTGATAATATCACATGATGGGTGAAAAGGTAGAGCAACAGAAACTCTCCAGCACTGATGATGACAACTATAAATCAGTACAACTTCTTTGGACAAAACATTATCTACTAAAGCTGAAGATAAACAAAACCACCCAGCAATCTGGTCTGTAAATAAATACCTTAGAAAAATGTGCGCATGCATCCATCAAAAGACATGTACAAATGTTCATGGTAGCATTATTCTTAGCCCAAATCAGGGAATAACTCCAAATGTCCATCAACAGTAGAATGAATAGGGTATGGCATATCTCTGAATCAAAAACTATGGCACAATGAAAACAAGTGAGCTGGAGGAACCTGTAACATATGAATCTCCTCCTTCAAGGGGAGGGGGGAAGGCTTCTGAGGAACGGGCAATATTCTATTACTTGACCTACATGACGTTTACATGGGTTTTCACTTTCTAATAATATCTTAATGTCCATGTTTTATGTACTTTTATGTAGGTGGCATTCCATTTCACAAAAAGGGTATTAAAAATTAAGAAAAATGGCAACATTTAAGTCAGCCTAATTTGCATAAAGATTCAGATTTATAACTTGTTTTGAAAAACTGGAATATCGGGCCCATCTTTCTCCATGACAGTAATCAGCCAGGACTGAGTAATAGCTACTTCTTTTAGACCAACTTGCGCTCTTTGGCTGCCAGAGAAGGCTGTCATGATTCACGCTACTTGTTTGCCCTCAGACTCACTTGACATCATTCAGTATTTATCTTCCTCATACTCATTTAAAACACATGAACTTGCTATAAGCAAGTGCATATATGAATCATGACCTCAGATTTCTCATCTGTAAAACAGAAATAGTAATAGTACTAAAAGAGTTGTGAAGATTATATGAAATAACGCACACACTACTCTTCTTAGCTCAATACCTGCTAGAGCCAGCACTCATTAGGGGCTTTTATTTATTATTGACACATTTCTCACATTCACAACTAGAATGTAAACCTACTTTCCATGGTCACTGTCTTTTCATTTTATATGTTATACAGTATCAAACTATGTGTTACACTTTCCTTTAAATACTCCAAAACTTGCTACTGTTGAAAAAAAAAAATCAGATAAATCTTTCCAAGTTCTTTTATGTGACACCCCAGAGAAAGATTTCCTACAATTATGTTCGAAAGGTAGGATTTGTTTTGAGGAGATTCAGTCCAAACACACATTTCCCCTGATCACAGATTTTAGTGGTCTGATCAGTTAGGTATTGGAAGCCTACTAAAACATACTTTAAGTGAGGGATTTAAGACCTTACCCATAAAATGCGTTGAAAAATAAGACTGACTTGACTTTTAAAGATTCACATCATATGAAACCCAGAAACAGCTTACTATTCTTCATACAGTTGTTAGCACTGCAATGATGGACGAATATACTTATCTAATTCTTGTACCTCAGACAGACATTCAAAGCCACAAAGTTTAATTCACACCATTTCTTCCCAAAGCCAACTTGGCAGTAAGCCCTCTGACTCTTATTATCAAGATCACAGCCTTCATATAATGTTATATATTTTATACATAAATACAATGAAAACTAATGAACTACACTTACTTGGAACATGAATCATCTTACAAACATAATGCTGAACAAAAAGAAGCCATACAAATCAGAGTCCATATTGGCCATATATAGTGCTTTCAGAGTGCATAATTAGGTGGTAAAGAAAAGCTAGAAAGTGAGCACTGTAGAGTACTAGATCACTGCAATCTCTGGTGGAAGGAGATTATGATGCAGAAAAGGCACATTAGGGAGTCTAGCACTTACCATGCACAGTATTTTATTTGTTTATGTCTACCTGTAACGTTAGAACCCTCCAGGAGTTAAAGGTTCTGTTCACTGTTCTATCTCCACACCTAGAACAGCACCTGACACATACAGGCATGCAATAAATAAGTATCTATTGGATGTAGAATACAGTTTTAAAAATCCTCATTATTCATTTTCTTTGTCTGTATGTTTAAGGAGTTGTAAATAAGGAAATTCTAATTACTTTATTATTCATAACACTTTTCTCCTAGTAAGACAATTATGCATGTATAATATACTTAAATATATACAGATTGTACTCAACCAAAAATTAATACAACATTAACAAGCAAATAATGTAGAAACTTTGTGTTACACAGCAAATCCAGGCTCTAGCTCTGACTTCCACCTTCTTCTCCAACCAAGAAAGCACACACCAGAGTGCTGCTATGATAAGAAATCATATATGCGCTCATATTTATTTTTTTTAAGTAAACTATGTAAATCCTTTGGTTTTTAAACAACAAATTACATATTTTGCAGTGGATGATTGCAGTATATATAGAACAGTTGAAAACTATAAGCTTCTAGAGGACATGGACCCAAAATAAAATGTGTTCAGTTAATGTTTACTGAGCTAACAAGGAATTTGTCAATACTAGTATCCTCTCGAATTTTAAAATTATGTACTAAATTAGTAGGACTAACCTTAAATTAAGTTTAACTTACGATTTCAGTCATCAAAAAGTTCATAAACTCCAAAGACACTAGTGACAATTCCAAAAGAGTAAAAATTTCTAAGATAACCAAGAAGCTGCTTTGGGGGAATGTATACTATAAAAAAAAATTGAAAATAAAAAATATTTCAGGCCAGGGCAAGGGTAGTTCTATGGTAGAATTCTTGTCTGACAACTGGGAGACAGGAACTCGATTCCTGAAGCCTGCTCAGGCCAAAAAATATATATATATATAATATATTATATATTATATTATATATATAAATATATATATATTTCAGCAAATCTAAAAACCTTTTTTTAATTTACATTCCTAAACAGCATTCATATAAAGTAATATTAGCTTCTGTTTTCACCTCCCTTCCAGGCATGATCAAATAGAATGCTTGAGGTCATTTATCAGTTCACTCACTTTCCAGTCTTCGCCAACTCAAAACAAGTTACTCTGATGTGTAACTGAAATGAACCTACAACACAAACCATTAAAAGTTCATCTTCTGATCTATCTCAAAGTTAAGAGCCATTTGAGATTCACTATTTAATACTACATATGTACCAAAGCTTTGTTATTAAATCTCAAGTGGTGTTTTATGGTATGAATTTTAGTAAATTGGTCTTCTCGTGATCTAACACAGTGCTCAGTCATTCAGGGTCCAATTATTTTCATTCTTTTTGGGGATGAAATTACCTACCCATATAGTCCTACATACTTCTCATAATTAAGAATTTATCTGTTTAAGAAGGAATGGAAATAAAGCGCCTGATTAACCCATAAAGAAGCAACCTGAAGCCTTCTTTGCAATAAATAAATTAAGAAGCACTCTCTACGTCAGAGGCAGCAAAAGGTCTATTTTAATGTTGGCTTATATTGGAAATACTGCTCTTAAACACTTAAGTTAATTTTAGAATAACTTAAAAATCTGTAAACTACCATAATGCCTATCCCTTTCTATAAAATTAAAAGTTGTAAACTAGTAAGACTTTTTTCAAGGTTATCTCTCAAAAATAAGAAGGGCAAAGCAAGTTTCAGCCAAATACTTAATATCATACCAGATATAAACAACTATAGTTTAACTGTGCTAATAGTTATCAAGAACTATGCTAATAACTTTGCTTATCCCAACTAATCTTTCTTTAGCAACTATAATCAATCGGTTCAGTCTACTAAGTGAGTGAACGTGTAAGTGGGCTTGGAATTAGTTATTACTGAGAGCCAGTGACGGTGGCACTACACATGAATTTACTGCCAGGTTGCGGTCTCTCAGTTGACTTATGATGCGAGAGCTATGTCAAGAACCAGGATTCCAAAATTTCTACCCCAATTATTATATGCTTAAAAAACATTTTCCTAAGACTGTGTGTCTAGCTTATTTATACTGTTTTATCCTTACAACTGTGCCAAACAGTTCACATTTGGTCCCTAAATAGAAAAATGATTAAAGAGCATCAAGGCCTGAATTGAAAAAAAAAAGAATGAAACTACTGTAATCTTTTTCTTTCAAACCAAACAGGAAACAGTACCACATATACTGCATTATAATCCTCAAAGCCACAGATAGGTTTCAACTCATTACTTGTAGGTGTGGATTGGATGACTGACCTCTTCCTTTTTTTAATGAAAACTGTATTATTACAGCAACCAATATGAAAATGTGGGTATAGAAAGAAAGAAAGGAAAGGGGGTCTTTTCTAATAGTGTAGTGCAATTTACGCTATCATACAACCTGGAAGAAAAAGCACTGTATATACATGAAAAGTAACTGTCATATGTAGCTGTCCTACAATGACCTTAAAAGAGTGATAAAACGAAGTTTAGGATTATCAACCAACTACATAAATTCAAGTTTTAACCGTAAGTGTCTAAAATATCAAACACACTAACATGAAAAATTAAAGCCTTGGCCAAAAACACAACAAATATTTCTAATGGAAAGTAAGTATTGTACAAACTTAGAATGTCCAGAAAAATATCACTATAGTGAAGCTCAATAAAAGTTGGCAGTCTTAATCAAGTGAATTATACAGCATGAGTTTTTCTTTTACCTTTATAGTAGTATGAAGCAAATATGTTTGAGGTACCAAAATTAAAACTACATCCTAGCCACTCAGGAGACATATTCTTATCTAAAAGGATTTTGTGTCTAATTTTGGTGATAATTCAGCTACTTCCTATACTTAACCTTTCAAATGACTCAGCTATCTTAAAAAGCCCACTGTGCCTCAATTGGTACAATAAGCCTATTCCTGAGAAGCTGTGTAAATCATTTTCTTACTAACCTACACTGTAATTTTAGAGATAACAACAGCAGGAGAAAAAAATGCCTTACCTAAGACGCAATGAAAACATTTAAGTACGAAGCAAGCTCAATAAGCATATACAATAGTACAATCTTAAATTAAATTTTATTGCTTCCTCTAAAGTGAAACAGCTTGAAAATCCAGAAGCCACTGAAGCTTCCTTTGGACACCCTTCTGTGATTCTAAAATTAAAACGTTCCTAACAACTATTCATACCATTTTCTTCCTTTACTAAACATTTCTTAGGTAAGGCAGAAAACTACCCTCAAGTTCCTTTAATCAACTTTTGAATAATTTTTTTATTAAGGCACACAAAGAAAATTGTTTGCAAATCTAGACATATATCACACAAATTAAAACCCTATTCACGTCTGAAGTTAATACCATGCACAGATAAGTTCTTTTCAACCCAAGTATGTTGAAAAAAATTGAAAAAATTTTCTTTAGTATTTTATTATTATTTGTTCTTTTTCAAACCTTCCAATTTATTCAACTTGAATTTTTTTGTCTGTGCCTGAGGTAGAAAACTAACTTTTAAAAAAAATGGATAGCCAACAGTTTCAGCACTGTTTACTAATAACCCATCCATTCCCCCAAATTTAAAATGTTACTTTTTAATCATATATTCCTAATTTTCCTTGTTGCTGGCTAGATGAACTTTAAGTAAATTATTCTATCTCTGTTTCCATTTCCTCCTCCATAAAATGGGCATAACAGCAGTGCTTACTTCATAGGGTTACTGTGAGGATTAAATGAGTCAATTCATGTGCAGCACTTTGAACACCTGACACACATGAAATGCCAATGATCATAATCACTAAAAGGCCATAAATATACAAATGTTTCTGGACTTTGTGGCTCCATTGTCTATTTCTGAGCTGATAGCTGATAAACTGCTTCAATTACAAAAATGTTGAACATATTTAATTTTCTAGTACAGTCTTCTTTTTCCCAAAACTTCTTGGCTATCACCGTATCAGACAAATTTTCTACAATACCACACCCAATCCTATTTAGAACTGTCTTATGTTTATATAACAACTCAGGGAAAACTAGTATATTATAAAATATTGACTTTCCCTATCCAGAAAGTATACTGTCTCATCTCATTTATTCAAGTTTCTTTTATTCTTCATTAAAGTTCACATGATTCATCAACATTCATTATACTTATTCCTTGGTACAGCGTTTGAGAAAGATTTAGTAGTACATATCAGAATTTTAAATATATGCACTCAAGAATTCCACTTAAAAGAATTTTGATACGATAATACTATTTAAGTGTATGGATATAAAAATATAAGGCTACTTACTGCAATAGCAAATTGTGGAAATGATTTAAATATCTATCAATAAGGCAATGATCATTTACAATGCAATATATTGATGTAAAGGGAAACAATCCAATCATTACCAAGAATATAAAATCAAAGATACTGGTTTAGAGAAGAATTCCACAAACTAATATGCTAAATATTAAAAAGTAGGCTGCAAAATTTTAAAATTCTAAAGGGGAAAGGGCTAAAAGAAATATAACAGGTAAAAGTATTGAGGACAGCACCTAGCTCTTAGTATTTTGAGCACTTTAAAAAACGGGACTTAGGGAAACAGTTGAACACTATTTAATTTCATCAATTTCCGACCTGCCATGCTTTATATTAGATTTGAAGGTGGCCTCATGGTACAGCATGTTAAAAATAAGCTTTCAACTCCTATTTTACTATTGTAAAATTTTAAGAAAACAAATGTTCATCCAATGTACTATTAATTAGTGCTTCTTTTTAATATGTGTAAAACCTGAATACCATAATTCAGGAGAGAAAGTACTACTCCCAAATCATCTTTTTTTATAGCACCCTTTTGACAACTTGCTACTCTACACACTTTAAAAAATTTTAAAGTGTATTTTCTTGCATATCAAGTTCCAGAGATCACAATTCTGGAACAAAGTAACATTCTGTGTAATATGGAAACAAAGCCTTCTCCCCTTAGGAAATTAAGTTACAGAGAAGGTAAATAATAGTCAAAGCAAAATTTTGCCTATTGTTCTAAATATTTGGATCGTTTTACCTTTAGATTGTTTTTCTAAAAGTCATGAGGCACCAATTAATTTTTTTCTTAAAGAAGGAATAATGCAATTCCTTAAAAGAATCTATTCATTAAGAAATGGAACCATTAACTTCTGTCAGCAAGAAAAGACAGTCCTGTTAGAGTTCAGAAACATTCCGACCATTACTATGCCTGCTCCCAGAGCTATGAATAAACATATCAGACAGAAAAATAAATACATAAATTACTACCGGCTGCAATACCTCGATACTGTTTGAACTAATGACTTTTAAAAGGGGGAGATTTTTATTCGTCACTTTTCTGCATTTCTGTAATTGTTGAAAAGAGTGGATACTACTTTATAATGAATAAAATTAAAATGTTACAAGAGGGAAGAAAGATTCTCATAAACCAAACTGATTTTTAAGAAACGGTTCTAATGGAATACATTAGCTGGTTTCAAAGCACTGTGAAAATGGCATAATACTTCAAAGCACATGGAAAAAAATTATAGGAAATATTACTTTTTTTGAGGAACACACAGGTTTTGCTAATTTCTATTTTAAGAGTCTATTTTATTGTCCATTTGTAGGGGTGCTTTGTTTATTTATTAAAGTTTAATTCAAATTAAATTACCAAAAAGCGTTAAGGAGTTAGTTTTCTCAAAGTTGTCTTAAATAAATAATAAGGAATGAAAAAAAAAATCCCATCTACTATTCACAGGCTGTTTTGCCGTCTCAATGACTTATCGCTGGCGCGCGCATACCGCAGTGACATCAGATCGAAACTACACGGTTTCGCTGGGGACCAACCACTCCTCCAAAGACAGCAATCCCCGGCCGTCTGAAGGTGGCTCCCCAATCCCCGATCCCAGCCCGCCGCTGATCTGCTGCAGTCCGCGAGAACACACCAGCGCCGAGTTCCCCGCGCTAGACCTGTTGCGCGTCTTCGCCTGCGACCGGCTGGAGCCAACGGGGGCGCGGCTCGGGATGCACCTGCCGGGGACCGCGGCTCGGCTCTCGAGACCCCTCCCCGGGTCCCCACCGCCCCCTCCCCCACCGCGGCCTGCGTGCCTCGGCGCCCCGAAGCCGCCAACCCGCCTCGCCATCGCCCCCGGCTCCAGGCAGCCGCCAGCGGGGAGGGGGCGGGTCGGACGGACGCCGGCGGCGGCAGCCTCCCCGGGCTCGGCCCTGACGGCCACGGGACGCTCACCTTGGCCGCCGCGGCTCTGGCGGACATCTTGTCTCTCTCCAGCGCCGCGCGAAGATCTTAGGACCCGAAACTCCGCGCCCCGGGTCCGGCCACTCCTCACGCCACAGCCCAAATAAACATCTCCCGGGAGCAAGCGGGGCGGGGGCGGCCGGAGAGGCCCGGCCCACGGGGAGGGAATTCAACTCGGACAAAAGTCCGGGAAGCGCCCGCCAGCCCCGCCCGGGTCTTCGCGGGGAGCGCCCGGCGCCTCCCTCCGAGTATTGCGAACGCTTGGCCTTCCGAAGCTCTCGCCACCGGGCCACGTCGACCTCTGCTAGCCACTCGGCCACACCGGGACCTGGCCGCTCCCCGCAGCCCGCCCCGCGGCTCCTCAGAAGCCGGCTTCTGCACTTAACTTCCCTGGAGCTGGCGGCCGGGAGGGGACACGGCGTCGGCTAGCTGAACCCGCGATAGGAACTCCGGCGGCCACGCAACCCTGCCGGCCAGGCCCACTGAGCATGCCCGGACAGGCGGGGGCGGGGCCAGACTCGGGAGGGGCGGGGCCGAGGGAGGAGGGAGGGACCCAGCGGCCCCAGCCCCTCTTCCTCCCGGGGGTCGGATCTGGCGTCGCGGAAGGAAACCCCCAGTTACCTAAGTAACTTGGAAGATAGAATTTCCGCTGGCTTGCGAATCTTCCTGTTTGTTTTTATCGAGAGTCCGGCATAAATCGCCCCTGAGGGGAAAACTCCTCTATACCAACGCGTTTTCCACTAAAACGGATCTGTCCGCTTGTTTTCCACTAAAACAGATTTGTCCGCTTGCTCAACAAGGCTTGCCTGATTGGCCCCATGCAGAAGTGTGGTTTGAAGGGCTGGCATAGCGAACACCTGACACTTTTTCCCCTTAAGTTGACAAATACCAGTGGTCACAGAGGTGTAACCACATGTCTGGGCATGGTCACCCACACTGAGGGCAGAATGCACTTTCTGTAAAGTGCATCAAGACTTTCTTCTAGGATTTCCAAAGAGCCCTCCTTGACAAATGGCCCACCCAAATAAAACTAGCCAAGAGGTCGGGCACACCAGGGTAAGCAGTCTGAGAACCCCTCAGAAGACCTGTGATATCTTGGCCGGCACACGTTAGGCCACACAGCAAACTCTCCTCCTTATCATCTAGACAAGGATCCGAACAATACATTTTTTTACATCAAAGCTTTCGAAATTCCCAGGGATGAGTGAAGGAGTCAGGCTGCCTTCTACTTTTTTTTTTTTTTTTTTTTAACATGGGCAGGCACTGGGAATCGAACCCGGGTCCTCGGGCATGGCATGCCTTCTACTTTTAAATCCAGTTCATCCAGCTGACGCTAAGCAAAAAGGATGCCATGGCATGGAGTTTGGAGATCAGTTTCTCTAATCTGCTACTACACAAGCAATACAAGGCTAACAGCCTTGCTGAACACCAAGGAATATGTAATAAACGATTTCCTGCCTCATTAATCTACACTTCCTAAAAAGTTCATCACCCCACAAATGTCAGAAATTCTTGCTAACATTAAATGAGATAGGATCCTTAAAGTACCACAACAGACACTAGAGAAATGGGAAAAAAAAGTATAAACATCAAGAATTAAGCATTGGATTTTGTTTAAAATTTAACTGTGTGAAAGAAAATAGTTATATATCATACATAATATCAAAGTTTTCAAAGTTGCAGCCTAAAGCTATCTATCTTACCAAAAAACAAAAACAAACAGAAAACCCCTGCAAACCAAACCCTTATTCTTTTATTTCCTGCATAAAAAATGTTGACGTAATTTTTGTTTCAAAATCCTGTTGTGATTTTTTGGTTTTAGAGAAAGTTTTATTTCTTCTTTTAAGGGCTGTGATTAAAATTTCCAAATGAGTAAACACTAGTTATAAAAACTTTAGGGAAATATATATATATATATATTTTAGTTTTAAAGTTGGGGGCTGGAAGAGCTTTTACATTATCTATATTATTTTTACTACCTAATAAGATGCATAATAGACACAACATACCTAGAGTAGGTATGGTATCTTTAATAGCATCTAAACTTAGAATCTAAAAGTATGTTATTCTCACTTGTTACTTTTACATCAAATCTCCTGATATATAATTTAAATGCTAGGTTTCAATGAGTTATTGCAGATATAATCATATATAATGACGGTTTTATTTATTTTTGCTACCTTTACCATGGTTGGAAACAACTGAAATTGAGCAAGACTATTTTACTTACAACTCCATACACTCAGAATACTATGCTTTTTAAATTACATTAATAAAAAATATTTCAATGAATAATAATATTCCTCTTAAATTTTTAATAAGTGGTTCTAATATCTCAATTAAATACAGAAAATGCTCTATGTATGTACTATTCTCAAAAGAACCAAGAAAAAGTATTTGCCATTAATAAAAATAAAGTAAAACATTGTTGTCAAGAATTTAAAACATCCCCATTCTTACAGTTTATTTTGGTTGAGATGCTTTGATAAGAAGTGTGAGGCATAAAGCATAATCTCAGAAGATCACCCCTTTAACAGTTAAGAGTTTATCCATCATGCACAAAAAACATTTTAAATTATACCACAAATTTGATGTTTTCATATGAATATGTTCATAGCTCCTTTTGATCAAATTAGACTGAAAGAAATACAAACAAATTAGAGATTCTTGTTTAGAGTTACAATAAAATTTAAACTGGAATCTCTTTGGATTGGAGAGATTTATCTTATTTCTGATCATCTAATGCATGCTGAATAGGAAACTAAAAAGCCACAACACTTGCAAAAATAACTTCCTGTGGGACTTTGGTGTCTGCGGCTCAGAATAGAAAAATACTATATGTGCAAAATCTTGATAGCTCTTAGATATAACCATTTATTAAAACGGCCTTGAGCACATGAAATACTAAAAGCTACACCAACATTTCATGTATGTGTATTTATGTTTCCATTACTAAAAAGATCCTTAGAAAAGCAGATATTTGTTATTTTTGGTGTGAGCTGTGAATTTATGTGTGAAATACAAGGAGGAAGCATTACAGCACTGGTAGAATATGAGAAATTGTTCATACTGTCACACAGGAGAAGATATACAAAATACTACAAGTATTTTAAAATAAAAATAAAAGAACTTAAAGCATTAAAACAACAAAAATAAGTAATCCTAATCTCATTCCTATGCCATATCTCAGATGATTCCATAAATTGCTTCAGCAGTTTTTGTTTGATACTAAATCAAGTAAGAACATTGCACAGTCTTGTACATCTCACAGACCAGTAAGATTTTAAAAAAACTTAAGTATCTAATATGGGATCACCAACTTTTAATTTTGAAAAGTAAAGACATTTAGAAACAAATGTTCTTATTTATTGCCAACATCATTAAATTTTTTCAAAAAGAACATATAAACACTAAAAAGTCATTTTTTTATTCCATTTAGAAGAAAGGACAATCTTTCTAAAGAAGAACTCCTCCTTCGAGGTCACCCTTCTCTGAGTGGAATGAGATGGAGATTTCTCATTTGAGGGCTCTAAATATCACACAACCAAGCAGATTGGAAACTCAGAAATCCATGACCATCAAATCCAGCCAGGCCTCTGTAAGTCAGGCGAGCCTCTAACTTACCTCTGAGCAGTTTGTTCTCCCATTCTACCTATTTCCAATCTGCTATACTCTCCTAATGAACTCCTCCTGCACAAACCCCTCACCAGCCCAAGCAAAACATCTCTTCTCAAAATCACAGAGAAAATAACACTCAATGAACAGAGACTCCCTTATCTTCCATCCAGCACATTGACAAGCCCATTCAAACATCTTATTTTCTTCTCTATTTCTCCCCTGGCTGTGAATCTCTTCTGGGAACCGAACCTACCATCTGTGCCCTCTCTCACCTTCACCCTCATCCTCAGCTAAAGGATAGTACCTCCAGAATGCAAGTTTCCTCTAGCATCTCCCATCTTAAAAACAAAAACAAAAAATAGCTTCATAGGTGTGTGACCCATGCAGAACTACACTCAGAAGGGCCTGGGCTTCAGGTTTAATGTGCTATGATGCTATCTTGAAATTCTTAACAATTTCACCTTTGAATTCTTAACAACTTCACCTTGAGGCACCCTCCAGTGACAAGCCACAAAATATGAATTGTATAATTTCAATGGTTCTGTACATGGGTTAAATGTTCTGATATGTGCATTTAAAACTGCCTTGTATAATATACAGAAAAGTGGTAAAATTCATACTAATTCAAAATTTTAACCTTTCCTTATGTAGAATGATATTAATAGCAAATTAAAACTTGACTAATCAAGACAAGAGACTGCCTGAAAAAAAAACCTTTATATGTACCTTTAATAGCACTTTTTTCCTACCTTCTGAATAAGGGGGCTGCAATGCACTGAATTGTGTTTCCCCAAAAAGATATGTTCAAGTCCTAACCCCTGGATGCCTGTGAATGTGACCTTACTGGGAAAAAGGGCCTCCTTAATGTAAGGATCTCGAGATAAGGTCATCTTGGATATAGGGTAGTCCCTAAATCCAATGACTGGTGTCCTTGGAGAGGGAGATTTGAGACACACAGACACAGGAAAGAAGGTCATGTTAGGATGGAGGCAGAGATTGGATTGATGCAGCCATAATCCAAAGAACACTTGGAACCAACAAAAGCTGGAAGAGAGAAGGAAGGATTGTCCCATAGGAACTTCGGAGGGAACACAGCCCTGATTTCTGATATGTGGCTTCCAGATGTGAGAGCATACATTACTATTAATTTAAGCTACCCAATTTATGGCAATTGTCAGAGCAACTCTAGAAAACTAATACAGGATCCCACATTATCATTTTATACTGAATCCCACAAATTATACAACTACCCACCTGTATTAGCTAGGGATCTCTAGAAAAACAGAATCTGCAGGAAATATCTGTAAATATAAAAATTATAAAAGTGTCTCATGTAACTGTGGGGAAGTAGAGTCCAAGGTATGTAGGGCAGGCCGCGAACTGGCAGCTCCAATGAAGTTCCTCAACAAACTCTCAGGAGAGGCTGGCTGGTTAACGCAGGAAGAGTGACTATCTCTTCTGAATCCTCCTTAAAAGCCTTCCAGGGATTAAATTAAGCATCCTTCATTGCAGAAGACAATTCCCTTCAGCTGACTGCAAATTCAATAAGCTGTGGATGCAGCCAACATGGTCATGATTTAAGTCCATGAAATGTCATAGCAACACACAGGCCAGCGCTTACCTGACCAGACAACTGGGTACCACCATCTAGACAATTTGACACATAAAACTGACTATGACAGTCCACCCCTTGTAAACTTGGCAGCTATACACATCACCTTAAACCATACTTAATCTCTAAATAGAAAACAATAGCAGACACATTTTTTTCCTCACCTAACAATACTCAACTGTCCCACGTGCAACTGGAAATATAATAAATCTCTCCAGAATAGAATGCAAGACCTTGAGTAACATCCACTTAAACTTTGTATCTTACAACTTAATTACTATAACATGAACAAAACAGCTTATGTCATGTGATAAAGGGATAAAATAAAGATGGAAACAAAAAATATGTGATTTATGTATAAAGACATAGATATTAATAACAAAGCAAGGAAGAAATATTCATATCATTACAGTCCTTGTTTCTGTAACTGATCACATGCTTGTAGTTCCTATTTATCACTACCTTCTTCCACTACCCATTTTATGTTCCCTTTGCCCTCAGCAAGCACTTCAGCTGGCCATGGTTCTTTGGCTGGTAGGGTGATGCAAACCTTCATTCCTGAAGTTTCAGAGCCATTGGTAGTCCTGCCTGGATAGGGCTGTTGCAGTTTTCCATTGATTTTAATCACAGGGCATGGTAGTAGTAAGAGACACCCGAAGGGATCTCTTATATTCCAGGAAAACTCTTCTTTACGTCCATGTGTAGTTGCAGTACTATTTCCACCTGATAATCAGGGTCAATCACCCTAGTCAGTAAAGCAATCCACTTCTTGGCTTGTTGATCCAGGGGCATGAGTAGCTCAAAGTGACCAGGTGGCAGTCTTAGACTCCAGTTCAATGGAATCATTGTTGTTTCTCCTGGTGGAAGCACTTCCTCTTTGAAACTAAAACTGGTAGACCAGCAGAACTCAAGGTCGCAGGGAAAACAAGTAAAAATTTTCCTAGTGGATCACTAGGGGTAATAGTGAGTGGTACCACTCCCATTTCCACCCCCTGATTCCTGGACCCATGGATCCCAGTGATGGGACAAACAGCATACAGTGGACGCTGATCAGAGCATACTCAGCCTCCTGGAGAACATTACCTCAGCCCTGCAAGGTATTGCCACCTAGTTGCACCGTAATTGAGTTTTCAAAAGGCCATTCTATCAACCCAGCTGCCTCTGGATGATGGGGAACATGGTAAGACCAGAGAATTCCATGAGCATGTGCCAATTCCTACACTTCATTTGCTGTGAAGTGGGTTCCCTAATCAGAAGCAATGCCATGTGGACTGCCATGAGGATGGATAAGGCATTCTGTAGGTCCACAGATGGTAGTTTTGGCAGAAGCACTACATGCAGCTAAAGCAAACCCATATTCAGAGTATGTGTCTATTCCAGTTAGAACAAATTGCTGCACCTTCCATGATGGAAGTGGTCCAATGTAATCAATCTGCCACCATGTAACCAGCTGATCACCTCGGGGAATGGTGCCATAGTGGGGGCTAAATGTGGGTCTCTGCTGCTGGTAGACTGGGCACTCAGCAGTGGCTGTAACCAGATCAGCCTCAGTGAGTGGAAGTCCATGTTGCTGAGCCCATGCATAACCTCCATCACTACCACCATGACCACTTTGTTCAAGAGCCCATTGGCCAATGACACGAGTTGCTGGGGAAAGAGGCTGACTAGTATCCACAGAATGGGTCATCTTATCCACTTGATTATTAAAACCTTCCTCTGCTGAAGTCATTCTCTGTTGTGCATTCACATGGGACACAAATATCTTCATGTTTTTAGCCCATTCAGAAAGCTCTATCTACATACCTCTTCCCGAGACCTCTTTGTCACTAATTTTCCAATCATGATCTTTCCAAGTCCCTGACCATCCAGCCAAACCATTAGCAACAGCCCATGAGTCAGGTATACAAACTCACCTCTGGCTAGTTCTCCTTCCAAGTGAAATGAACAACCAGGTGCACTTCTTGAAGTTCTGCACCCTGGGAGAATTTCCCCTCACCACTGTCTTTCAGAGACATCCCAGAAAGTACTTGTAGTGCTGCAGCTGTCTACTGTTGGGTGGTAGCTGTATATCATGTAGAACCATCTGTAAACCAGGCCCAAGTTTTCTCTTCCTCAGTTAATTCACTATTAGGAACCTTCCAAGAGGCTATAGCTCTGGTCTGGGAAAGAGAAGGTAATGTGGCAGGAGTGCAGACCATGAGCATTTGGCTACTTCCTCATGTAACTTACTTGTGCCTTCAGAACTTTCTCTGGCCCTATCTCGTATATACCATTTCCATTTTCTGATGAAAAGTCTGCTGCACATGCCCAACTTTATGCCTTGGTGGGTCAAACAATACCCAGCTGATGATAGGCAACTCAGGTCTCACGGTTAACTTGGCGGCCCATGGTTAAGAGTTCAGTCTCTACTAAGGCCCCGTAGCAGGCCAAAAACTGTTTCTCAAAAGGAGAGTAGTTATCGGCAGCAGATGGTAAGCAATGCTCCAAAATCCTAAGGGTCTGCATTGTGATTCTGCTATAGGGGCCTGCCAAAAGCTCCAGACAGCATCTCTATCTGCCACTGACACTTCCAGTACCATTGATACTGCTTGATCCTATGGTCTCAGTGGCAGAGCAGTTTGTACAGCAGCCTGGGCCTGTCACAGAGCCTCCTCTTGTTCAGGTTCCCACTCAAAATTAGCTGCTTTTCTGGTCACTCAATAAATGGGCTGATGTAGCACACCCAAATGAGGAATATGTTGTTGCTAAAATCCAAAGATACAAACCAGTCATCATGCCTCTTTTTTGGTTGTATGAGGGGCCAGATGCAGCAACTTATCCTTCACCTTAGAAGGGATATCTCGACATGTCCCACACCACCAGACACCTAGAAACTTCACTGAGGTGGAAGGCCCCTGTATTTTTTGTTGGATTTATCTCCCATCCTCTGACACACAAATGCCTTACCAATAAGTCTAGAATAGTTGCTTCTTCTTGCTCATTAGGTCCAACCAACATGATATCATCAATATAACGGACCAGTGTGACGTCTTGATCAAGAAAAAAATGATTACGTTCCCTGTGGACAAGATTATGACATAGGGCTGGAGAGTTGATAAATCCCTGAGGTAGGACCCAGCTGAAAGCAAACTGTTTCTGGTGGCCCTTACTAACAGCTATTGAGAAAAATGTGCTTGCCAGATCAATAGCTGCATACCAGTTACCAGCGGATGTGCTGATTTGCTCAAGCAATGATAACACATTCGGAACAGCAGCTGCAATTGGAGTCACCACCTGGATGAGTTTATGATAATCCACTGTCATCCTCCAAACCCATCTGTTTTCTGCACAGACCAAATAGGACAGTTGAATGGGGATGTGCTGGGAATCACCACCCCTGTATCCTTCAAGTCCTTATGCGTGGCAATAATCTCTGCAATCCCTTCAGGAATCCAGTATTGCTTCTGATTTACTATTTTGCTAGGTAGGGGCAGTTCTAGTGGCTCCCACATGGCCACCTCTCTCTGTAGATATTGTTCTAAAAAGAGTTTTGGCCAAGCTTCTCAGAAGTTGCTTACCACATCTAGATCTCTTTGTTGTTAGTCATGCTCAGGTCTTTTGGCATTCCTCTTTTTCCTTTCAATTTCACAACTAATCTATGACTACACATTACCTCTATAAAAGATTCAAGCAATAGATAATTTTTGGAAAGTCCAAGTGGACCACCACCACCCCATACCCAGAAATATTATTATTTAAACCTAACTAGAGAGTATATTGCCAGACCTCATTCTGTAAATTTACTTAAATATACAGTTACAAATATATAAGCACATTGGAATAAATAGTTTTATGGATTTTTTAACCAAATCATAGACTGTGTTTACTATTCTGCAACTTTTTTTTTTCACTTGATATTCTGTCTTGGAGATTATGTCAAACAATGAAGATAAATCTGATCATTTAAAAATTTCTCTCTAGACTTCTATAATATAAATGTTTTGTAGTTTACCTAACTAAGATGATTTCTATTACAATATGGCAACAAAAATCCTTATATATGCCTTTTTTGCACATATGTGCCTGTCTTTTTGCAGGAGAGACATCCAAAAATGGAATTTTCTGGATTGAAGGATATGCTTACTAAAAAAAATTTAACTGACACTGTCAAACTGCCCTCCAAGAAACCTTATCCTGTGTTCCCCACCAACAGAGGAATGTGGTAACTTGGTAACAGTACTGTTACAATTATCTTTCTATTTGACAAACAAAATGACATCTCATTTGCCTGTTTCTATCACTTGCCAATCTTGTTCTATCAGACTACTTCTTTTCTTGCTTCGTTGAAGTTC
This sequence comes from Myrmecophaga tridactyla, assembly GCA_004026745.1. Lineage (NCBI taxonomy): Eukaryota > Metazoa > Chordata > Mammalia > Pilosa > Myrmecophagidae > Myrmecophaga > Myrmecophaga tridactyla. The sequence goes on from PVIY010002482.1 coordinate 18,241, forward strand.
TTTATGTATCCTTTGGCACTGAAGACATTCTAAGTATTTTATCTTAGTTTGTCCACAATTTTGTGTATTTTTAAAGGAACTTTTTATTTTACAATAAATTTAGCTTGACAAAAGGTTGCAAAGATAATACAGAGTTCCATATACCCTTCGCCAGTTTCCCCTAAAGTTAACATCTCACACAATATTGGAACATCTGTTGAAAACCAAGATATTAACATTAGTACAAAACTCTTAGCTAAACTGCATTAAGCTTCACCAATATTAAGTCTTAAATTTCTCTCATATTTTCCAATTCTGCCAATAACTCCTTCTTTCCAAAACCTATAAAAACTATTTTGGACATGTTAACTTTGAACGTATGAGTTCAAGTTGTGAACATGATCATGGATTAAGTCAGAGTATAAATAAAAAATTCACAGAGGGGCAGGCCATGGTGACTCAGCAGGCAGAGTTCTTGTCTGCCATGCCAGAGACCCAGGTTCAATTTCTGATGCCTGCCCAAGCAAAAAAACAAAAAAACAAAAAAAAACTCATGGAGGGAAATAGGCAAGATTCACAAGGGTTTCACATTTTTCCTTATGTTCAAGAAATATTTTCTCAGGTTCATCTTTATGAAAGAAATGCTATGAATTTTTTTTCTGAGATGTAAACAATAAATGCAGATTAAAATAAATCTGTCCACCCCACTCTACTTTGGAATCCATTCTCCCAAGCAAGTAGGGAGTACAAAATTCACTGGATAAAAACAGAGAAAATTATATATTCTTTAAAAGAAGTTGAAGGGTCCTCTAAAGTATAATGTTTGAATTTATTTTACAATGTGCACGTGTGTGTATGTGTGCATAAAACCTTTATAATACTGTTCTTTTAAAACAATTAAATAAATAAAAATAAAAAACAGAAAAGAATCAGTGGAACTCCATAAAATACTGCATTTTAAAAGGAAAATATATTTTTAAGTTTCTAAAACAACTGTAAAAGAGGGAAATAAATATATATATACATATATTTGCAAAAAAAATTGGAAGAAAACTAAGAACAAATAAAAATAGTTACCTCTGGGATAGAGAGGGCTAGGGAGGGGAAAGCAATGATACGATTTTTTTTTCCAGATATATCCTGTGATATACTTTTGACTCTGGAAACATAAAAATGTTTTAATATTTAAAAATAAATGAAATATATTTTAAATTTGGAGAGACTGTGCTATATGTGTGTAACCTGGTATTTTCCTGGAACTCTGGGTATTTGTGTGACACCTAAGACTCAAAGTTGGGGTTCTGCAGCTCTGAAAGTCAGCACTGCCATACACAGCAACTGTTAAAGAAGCTGAAAGAGAGATCAGACGTCAATCAGGGATAAGAATGAAGCTGATCTGGTCGGGACTAAGGTAAAGCAGAATATAGAGTAAAGGATGATATTGTCTGTATTTTAGAATTTCACCTACTCTATGAGATCAAAGGAAGAGAGGTTTGTTTTGTCCAAAAACCTAAATTTTCTGTAGCAAATAATTTAAATTAACATGTCTGGCCAGTTCAAACAACCTAAACATAAGGCGCCTAGAATTGTGAATGAGATGTTGCAATTCTGTGTAGCTTAATTAAATACCTGGATATATTCCAGAGTATATTGGGCAGATAACTAAAAAGTATCGGCAAAGTCCCTTGAGGGACTGAAGAAAAAATATGGAACTATAAACTTTCCTACCTGGGAAATCCCTAATACTCTCTCAAACATTAGGGACTTCCAAATTAATCGGCCAAGCCCTTGATTTTGATGCTTTGCTCTTATGAAACTTATTTCTGTAATGGAGAAGCTGAGCCTACTTATAATTATGCCTATGAGTCACTTCCAGAGACCCTCTTTTGTTGCTCAGATGTGGTCTCTCTCTCTCTAAGTCCAACTCTGCAAGTAAAATCACTGCCATCTCCTCCACATGGGGACATCAAGAGTATGAGTCTCCCTGGCAATGTGGGACATGACTCCCAGGGATGAGCCTGGCCCTGGCACCGTGGGATTGACAATGCCTACCTGACCAAAAGGGGCAAAATAAATATAACAAAGTAAGGTATCAGTGGCTAAGAGACTTAAAATAACAGTTGAGAGGCTATTCTGGAGGTTACTCTTATATAAGCTTCAGCTAGATATTGCTAATTGCCATGGTTTGCCAAACTCCAAACAACTGTATTCCTGTAAATCCTAAAGAATACCTTTTTTTTCTGGTATATTTTATATATATATATATATATTTTAATATATATTCTGGTATATATTTTTTCCTGGTATATTGCATTCCTGCAGCTAGCAAACTAGAACACATGTAATAGGCATCAACAGAGAATGTAGCCCTCCATCCTGGTATGGCTTGATGGTAACAGAGTGGGCAATAAGGACCTTGTCCTCCAATAACCAGGGGTGTGTGGTCTGACTACTGATAACTGCTTTTTATAACTGGGAGACCAGCATGGGAGTGTGGGGGTGGTCAGTATTTCAACCCCCACAAGCACAAAGGAGCAGGGAAATCTTAAAGAGACAAACACTTCATTTTCCTTTATCCTTTTTTCTTCCCTTTCCTCATTTGGAAGCAAAACAATTTGTAAAAGTCCAAAAAGACTGGCTCTAGCACTCATCAAAGCTAAAACCCAGCAATCCCAAAGGAATAGGATAATTAGATTAGGAGTACTAGATAATAAGAATGTACCGCTTTCAAGAAAAATTACAAAACATATGAAGAAGCATAAGAGTATGGCCCATACACAGTAAAAAAAGATTCACAGAAATTATCCCTTAGTAAGTAATACATTGGAACCATTAGTCAAATACATTATATCAGTATTTTAAATCTAGTCAAGGAAATAATGGAAACTAACAGACAAAAACTAAAATAATTAGGAAAACATTGTCTGAATAAAAATAGAAATTATAAAAGAAGCAAAACAAATTCTAGAATTGAAAAGTATAATAATTGAACTGAAAAATTCACTAAGGGATTGAGCAGGTGATTTGAACAGGCAGAATAAAGATCAGCAAGCTTAAAGATAAGACAATAGAAACTATCCAATGTAAGAAGCAGAAAGAAAAAAGAATGGAGAAAAGTACACAGACCCTGAGGGACCTGTGGTACACTATAAAGCATATTAATATACATAACACAAGTCCCAGAAAGACAACAGAGAAAGGGGCAGAAAAAACATTTGAAGAAATAATGGCCAAAAGCTTCCCAGAGCCAATGAAAGACAAGAATAAATACTTTCAAGAATCTCAAAGAACTCTAGTAAAATAAACTGAGAGAGATCTACACCAAGACATATGTGGTAGTTAGGTTCTGGTGTCAACTTGGCCAGGTGAAGGTGCTTAGTTCAGTTGCTGTGGATGTGAGCCAATGGTACGTGAACCTCATCTGTTGCTCATTACATCTGCAGTCAGCTAAGAAGTGTGCCTGCTGTAATGAATGATGTTTGATTTAATTGGCTGGTGCTTAAATGAGAGAGCTCAATGTAGCACAGCCCAAGCAGCTCTGCATACCTCATCTCAGCACTCACACCTCAGTCCAGGCCTTTGGAGATGCAGAAAGGAATAACCCCAGAGAAAGATGTTGGAACCCAGAGGCCTGGAGAGAAGGCCAGCAGAGATCGCCTTGTGCCTTCCCACGTAAGAAAGAACTTCTGTTGAAAGTTAGCTGCCTTTCCTCTGAAGAACTATAGTTAACTAAATAAATCCCCTTTTACTGAAAGTCAGTCTGTCTCTGGTGTGTTTCATCCCAGCAGCTAGCAAACTAGAACAACATATTATAGTGAATTTGTCAATACCCAAGGAAAAGAGAGAATTTTGAAAGCATAAAGAGAGAAGCACTGTCACATATGCATACAAGGGATCCTCCATAAAATTAACAGCAAATTTTTCATCTGAAATCACAAGGGCCAGAAGGCAGTGGGATGACATATTTAAAGTTGTTAAAGAAAAAACTGTCAACCAAGAATATTATATCTAGTAAAATTATACTTTAAGAATGAAGAAAAAATTAAGACATTAATAAATAAATAGAACTTGGAGTTCATTACCAGAAGACCTACCCTAAAAGATATGCTAAAGGGATATCTTCAGACTGAAATCAAATACTACATAGCAATTTGAAGGCATAAGAAGAAATACAGAACAACGATAAAGATAAATACATAAGTAAATATGAAATCCTGTAGTACTGTAATTTTGGTTTGTTAACTGATTTTTCCCCGCACATAATTTAAAAGGCAAATGCATAAAAACAATTAAATGCTATATTAACGTACATACAACGTATAAAGATGTAATTTGAGCCAATAATATTATAAAGTAGGAGGTATAGATTGAATAGGAGTAGAGCGTTTGTATGTTACTGAAATTACGCTGGTATTATGCAAACGAGGTTATTAGTTTAAGATGTTAATTGAAATCCCCAAGGTAACCACTAAGAAAATAATTTAAAACTACAGTTCAAAGAAAACAAGACAGTCAAAATGGTTCACTACAAAAAATCAACTATATACCAAAAAAAGGCAGTAATGGATAACTGAGGAACAAAAAAAAAACAACAAATAGCTAAAGAATAGAAGTCCATCTTTATCAATAATTAAATAAAACATAAATGGAATAAACTCTATTAAAAGTCAGAGATTGGCACACTGGATGAAAAAACACGATAAATCTCTGTCTACAAGAGACTTACTCGCAATAAAAACAAAGAGGTTGAAAGTAAAAGGATGAAAAAGATTCGATGCAAATATTAACCAAAAGAGGCTAGAGTGAATAAAGTACTGTCAGACAAAACTAAACTATAAATCAAAAAAAGGTTTTATGAGATTAAAAGAGGGACATTATATATGGCTTAAGGCCTCAATGTAGTAAGAATATATAACAAGTATAAACATATATGCAACGAACAGCAGAGCCGTAAAATATCTGAAGCAAATACTGACAGTTTGGAAGGGAGAAATAAACAATTCTATAGTAATAGTTAGAAACTTCAATATTTCACTTTCAATAATTGTTGGAACGTCTAGACAGAAGATCACTATCAAAAGAAAGGACTTGATACATGGATCTTCGTATAGGACATGAGATTTTGTTGGTTTGTCCAGGTGATGCCCTGATGAATCCCAGACTGATATGATCAGTGAGTGGAAAAGTATTTGCAAAGTCACCTTCAGGGAATGGTGAGAACAGGGGAAAACTCAACTTCCCCAAGTTGAATTCTTGATATTTTCACAAGCAGTGTGGACAACCAAAGCTATAGGCTGAGCCCCCAGTCTTGGGGTTTGTTCATATGAAACTTAACCCCACAGGGGATAGGTCAAGCCTACTTAAAATTAAGCCTAAGAGTCACCCCCAAGAGAACCTCTTTTGTTACTCAGATGTGGCCTCTTTCTCCAGTCAACACAGCAAGCAGACTCACCACCCTCCCCATGTCTATGTGGGACATGACTACCAGGGGTGTGGATCTTCCTGGCAGCGTGGGACAGAAATCCTAGAATGCACAGAGATTCAGCATCAAGGGATTGAGAAAAACTCTAGAATGAGCCAAGACCCAACATCAAGGGATTGAGAAAACCTTCTCGACCAAAAGGGGGAAGAGTGAAATGAGACTAAGTGTCAATGGCTGAGAGATTCCAAACAGAGTCGAGAGGTTATCTTGGAGGTTATTCTTATGCATTAAGTAGATATAACCTTGTTATCCAAGATGTAATGGAGAGGCTGGAGAGAACTGCCTGAAAATGTAGAGCTGTGTTCCAGTAGCCATGTTTCTTGATGATGATTGTATAATGATATAGCTTTCACAATGTGACTGTGTGATTGTGAAAACCTTGTGTTTGATGCTCCTTTTATCTACCTTGTCAATAGATGAGATGAACATATGGAGTGAAAATAAATAATAGGGGGGGACAAATATTAAAATAGATTTAGTTTGAAATGCTAGTGATCAATGAAAGAGATCAGTAAGGGGTATGGCATGTAAGATTTTTTTTTTTCTGTTTGTTATATTTTTCTGTTGTCTTTTTATTTCTTTTTCTGAATTGATGCTAATGTTCTGGGAAATGATCATGATGATGAATATGCAACTATGTGATGATATTGTGAATTGCTGAGTGTATGTGTTGGGAATGTTTGTGTTTCTTGTAATTTTTTTTTAATTAATAAAAAATTAAAAAAAAGAAAGGACTTGAACAAAACTATAAGCCAACTAGACCTAGTACATATATGAAACACTTCACTCAACAATAACAATAACATTCTTGTCACGTGCACATGAATCATTTTCTACGACAGACAAAACAATCTCAGTAAATTTTAAAAGACTGGACTCATACAAAGTGTCTTCTCTGACCACAAAGGAATGAAGCTAGAAATCAGTAACAGAAGAAGAGTGGAAAATTCACAAATGTGTGGAAATTAAACAGTATACTCAAACAACCAATAGGTCAAAGAAGAAATCACATGGGAAATATCTTGATATGACTGAGAACAAGAAAACAACATATCAAAACATATGGGAAGCAGTAAAGGCACTGCTGAGAGGAAAATGTACACTCAAAATTTTACATTGAAAAAGAAGAAAGAGGGTGGGCCATGGTGGCTCAGCAGACAAAGTTCTTGCCTACTGTGCCAGAGACTCAGGATTGATTCCTGGTGCCTGTCCATGCAAAAAAAAAAAAAAAAAGAAGACGACGACGAAAGATCTCAAATCAATAATCTAACCTTATGTCTAAAGGAATTAGAGAAAAAAGAGCAAATAAAACGTAAAGTGAGCACAAATAAGGAAATAGTAAAGATTAGAGTGGAGATAAATGAAATAGAGAATAGAAAAATAATAGAGAAACAAACAAACCAAAAGTTGGTTCTTTGAAAAGATCAATAAAATTGAAAAACTTTTAGCCAGCCTACAAATAACAAGAGAAAGAGGAAGCAAGTAATTAAAATCAGGAATGAAAGTGGGGGCATTTCTACCAATTTTACAGAAATATAAAGGGTTATAAGAGAATACCATAAACAGTCTTTTGCCAAAAAAATCATAACCTAGATGAAGTGGACAAAATCCTAGAAACATACAAATTACTTAAATTGACTGAAGAAGCAACAGAAAATCTCTGCAGGCCAGTAACAAGTGAAGAGACTGAATCACTAATCAAAACCTCCCCAAGAAGAAAAGTCCTGGATTGGATGTCATCACTGCTGAATTCTATCAAACATTTAAAGAAAAATTGAGGCTAATCCTTCTCAGACCATTCAAAAAAATCGAAGAGGGTAAACACTTTCTAATTCCTTCAATGACATCAGCATTACCCTAATACCAAAGCCAGATAAAGATACCACACAAAAAAATTATAAACCAATATCCTTTATGAATACAAGTATGGAAATTTTCAACAAAATTCTGGAATAGACAAAATTATGCCGAAAAAAGAACAAACCTGAAAGAATAAAATTAAGATCTTATACTTCCTGATTTCCAATTTTACTACAGAGATACAATAATCATAACCGTGGGTTCTGGCATAAGGACAGACATATTTTCTAATGAAATATACATAAGAGTCCAAAAATAAACCACCAGTTGATTTTTGACAAGGGCACCAAAGTCCATTCAATGGAGAAAGAAGAGTCTCTTGAACAAATGACGCTGGGGAAAATGGAAATTCACACACAAAAGAATGAATTTGGACTCCTTATCTCACACCTATGCAGAAGTAGACTAAAATTGATCGATAACCTAAATAACAGTTGATTCTATAAAATTCTTAGAACACAATGGTGAATTTCTTCAGGGCCTTGTACTAGGCTATGGATTCTTAGATGTGACAGTAAAAGCACAAGCAACAAAAAAGGAAAACAATAATTGGGACTTCATTAAAATTAAAAACTTTTGTGCATCAAAGGACATTATCAAGAAAGTATAAAGACATCCTACAGACTGAGAGAAACTATCTGGAAATCATTTGACTGATTAGGGTTTAATGTCCAGAATTTATGAGGAACTCCTACAACTCAACAACAAAGGACAAACCATCCCATTTAAAAAGGGACAAAGGACTAGAATGGACATTTTTCCAAAAAGGATGCATAATGGTCAATAAGCACATGAAAAGATGTTCAACATCACTGTCCATTAGAAAAATGTAAATTAAAAAAAGATGATACCACTTCATGACCACTAGAATAGCTATTATATAAAAATGGAAAATAACAAGTATTGACAAGGATGCAGAGAAACAGGAACCCTCGTACATTGCTGGGAACTTAAAATGGTGCTGCTGCTATGAAAAAGTTTGGTGGCTCCTCAGAAAGCTAGATACAGACTTATCATATGACTCACCAATTCAACTTCTAGGTATATAGACAAAATAATTGAAATCAGGGACTTGAACAGACATTTGCATACCAATGTTCCAAGCAGCATTATTCACAATAGCCAAAAGGCAGACACAATTCAACTGTCTATCAAGAGATGAATGGATAAACAAAACATGGTATGTACATACAATGGAATATTTTTCAGCCATAAAAAGGAATGATGTCCTGATATAAGCTACACCATGAATGAACCTTTAAGAAATCATGTTGAGTGAAGTAAGCCGGATGCAAAAAGGCAAATATTTAACTAATTTAATATAATTAAAATATGCAAATTTATAGAGACAACAGGATAGTTGTTACCAAGGGGTGGGGAGAAAGAAAAAGGGAAGGAGGGTATTTTTTTTTTTAACATGTACAAGTTTATGTTTGGAGTGATGACAATGTTCTGGAAATAGGTAACACTGAAAGTTACACAACACACCTAATGCATTTAATGTTAATTAATCATACACTTTAGAATGGTTTAAATTATTTTTATGTTATATATATTTTACCACAATAAAGACAAAACATTATAACTCAATTTTTTTCTTAAGAAAGAAAAAAATATATATATATTCCGCCCCCACACCCCCCAGCTGCGGCTAGCACAATGTTAAGAAATAACTTGCGCACCACTCCTTAGTCTATAATCTGGTAATTTAAAGGAAAGTATATTTTGTGAACTCTCTTTCATATGGTATGTGATTTCTCAGTTGTGAACTCTCTTTTAGATAACCAAAATTTCTAACTGATGAAAAGAAATTCTTTATAGAAAAACTTTAGCTAATAATAAATCTAGATGGAATGATGGAATTAGAAAATCATCTTTAAACACTTTAACACTTTCTGAATAATAGAGTCAGACAATGATCATCAAAGGATGAAACCATTAGAATAATACATGCAGCAAGTCCCTGACCAATCTAATATCACTAAAAGTAAGTGACCGGGAAGCACAGAGTATTATCTATGAAAGATTATTGCCAAAAAGTGGAACCCAAATGAAATTCAGCCTATAGCACTAACTTCCATAGACAGAAATACAAGAGGTGGAGGGACAATTTAAATGACTGTACAAAGAAGCAAACACATAATGTAGAGGTTCTAAATAGGACAACTGATCATCCGGTTTACAAAACAAGTCAATAGCAGCAAAAAAAAAAAAAAAGGCAGTTGGGACTGCTCTGGACCTTATTTCAATTTCTTTTTAAATCTACCTACACTAAAAAGCCATTTTTGAGACAACTGGGAAAATCTGATTTTAGAGCAAGTATTAGATGATATCAATATGTGATAATGGCACTGTAGTTATATAAGGAATGTACAGCTTTTCTAGGAAATGCATATTAAAGTATGTAGGGCTGAAGTGGCATGATTTGGGGACTTAATTTAAAAGACTTTAGCAAAGAAAAAAGAGGAGGCAAATGTAGCAAGATCTTGAAAATTGGTGAATCCAGGTGATAGGCATATAGGAGGTTTAGGCTATTATTCTTTCAACTTTGGGATATACTTGTGTATATTTGACTTTGTCATCAAGAAAATCAATAAAAATGAGAACACTAGCAATATTCCCATCAGCTACAGTGAAGGTGATGTAGATGGCAAATAATTGTCATCAACTGTCGCCAACCCAGTTTGCACACCTCACTACCCTGTGCCACTGAAGCTCTTCTAATCAAGAGATGGAGTGTTTTCCCATCCCTTGAATCTGGGCCAGCAATGTGACTGCTCTGGGTAAGGGCAAAAGGCGGGCAAATATGACACAGGCAGAGGCCTGACAGTGCTTAGGAACTGGGGCCTGCCATCTCTTGCTTCTGGAAACCCTGAGACCACCAAAGGGAAGAAGCCCATACTAGCTTACCAGAGAAATCACATGGAGGAGAAATCAGAGGCTCTGGCTGATATGTCATCTGCCAACTGCCAGACATAGGAGTGAGGAAATTCTATATGACATCCAGCCACAGGAAAGCCACAAGCTCACTGTATCTCTGCCTGAGTGAGCCCAGGCAAGTCTAGCAAAAGAACAACCTAGCTGATCTGAGCCCAAATTGCCAACCTACAGAGTCATGGTTGTCCTTTAAGACACTAGGTATTGGAGTGATTTGTTACACATCAAAGGCTAATTGAAACATAAAGCTAAACCTACAGGAATACTATACACACATACAAACACAACACATGCAAAAGGCTACCTTCTTAGCTTTGTGGAGTATATGGAATGTATTCAGAAAAAGGTGGATGAGTGAGAATTCTATGTCACTAGAAAATCATATATATGGAAACATCTCTAAAGGTAATGAAGGCTTAGGTAGACTACCTTCTTTTGTTTATAAGAAGGGCTATAAAACCAAGTAGTGACTCCAGTGATTTGGTAAGTATGGCAGATGGACTATGTGGAACTTTTTTTTTAAGGGGTAAAAAGGTTTGGCTCTGCCTTTGGTCAACTAAGACTAGACATGACAGAAATAGCCTCTGGGTTTGCTGTCAAATTGGCAGTGCCTTTCTCTCCTGACATACAATTCTGTAACTCACAGAGCCAGTGCATCAAGAGAGCACATAATCTGAGAGGCTAACTCTCCCTTCTCATCGGGCCACAGCTGGGTCTGCCCCTAACACGCATAAACACAACTGGCATGCAATTCCACGCCATGCACTTCTGTGAACAAATCATTTTTCCTCTTTACTATAGCTTTTACCCTGCAAAGTAGAGCAAATACTGAATCCAGGTAGGAGTATTAATTACAGAGTGTCTAGAGTATCGTAGAGAGTGGTAGAGTGTTACTAAAAACTATACACAAAAACGCATACTTTACTTTTTAAATTAGAAGTCACTGACATGCATATGGAGGTTTTAGCAAGGTTATTTATCATGAAAAGAAAATATTAAAGGATTTTTACAATAAAAAATTCAAATAAATTAGGCCTGGTAGATTTAGCTGAATCACATAGTAGTTTTATGGCTTCTGTTTTTTATTTATTTACTTATATATCTTTTGCATGGGCAGGCACCAGGAAGCAAACCCGGTCTCCGGCATGGCAGGCGAGAAATCTGCCTGCTGAGCCACTGTGGCCCACCCCTGTTTTTCATTAATAATTTAAAAATAATCCTCATAAGAATTATGCCAGTCACCTTAGTATCATTAGCAAAATACTGTAAACACAAAACAAAATAACAAGACAGTTAAATAATTTTCCACTATAATACCCATTTGAAAAATATTTGAAAGTTAATTTGATATTATTTTTGAGGACTGTGCCTATTTTCAGTACAACAGAATTATTATTTACACAAATACCACATACATTCACATTTCAGTTCATCCAACTTCTTAATTTATATTTTTAAAGATCCAGTATAATTTTGTTTTTTATAACCACATTTTAAAAGCACAGGAATCTTATGAACAAATGACAACATTTTATACTATTTTGAATTAGCAAACTATTCTTTAATAAATGTGGCAACTGCCTTTCTGGACTTGAAATTAATGTGATTCAACAAGGTCCAGCTAAATTAAGTATGTGTGTGAGTGTGTGTGTTTTTGACTCAACAAGATCATTAAATGTGTGTTATTTGAGAAGAATGGACTTAAAAAGCTAAGTAAAATATCGGCAGCTTCATTTTGATGAAATTAAACTTCAGGGGGACAGATAAAAACTCGTAGCTGAGTTATAAGGTGGGTGCACCAGAAACCAGAGCATGACAATAATCATTTATTTGGGAAAGCACTTTTTTCTCCTGCTACCAACAGTCCTGCCTGTTCTCCTTGAAAGAGCAACACAAATAGCTGAGGAAAAAGCATTAAATTCATTATCATTCTACTTAATACTAAACGAATTGTTTTCTTTGGTTAACAAAGTATGTACTAATACGATAAAAGCATCAGAAAGAACATGATGGGAATATTCTGGAAAAGATCTTCTGAGAATAAATTTCCCTCATCTGCACAAAGGGGTGTAGGCTGGATAAATTCTAAGGCCAGTTCTAGCTCTAACTTTCAGTAATTAAACGATACTATGAAATCGTTGTGGGCTTTGATTATTTGCAGGTTATACAAATTTTGCAAAGAAATACATTACAAAACATATACTTTGTTTCCACAAAAAGCTCTGGTTTTTAAGGTATTTAACGTCAAATGTGATTAATATGTTTATAAGGGAGTACATATTATATGAAAATGGAAATTTTTATAAAGCAGGGCAAATTAGGAAAGCACATAAAAATCCAGCTAAATTAAGTATGTGTGTGAGTGTGTGTTTTTAAAGGGTGTGGTTTCCTGTCTCCGGATTGTTTGGAACCATTTTTACAAAGCCTAATTCATTTCTCAGATATCCTGAACACAGCAAGCAACTGGTACTTAAAATAGAATAAAGAATAAATGTGATATTCCTATACCTAGAATCAGCTTAAGTCAACCAACAAATATAATAAACATGCAAAGGTTTCAAGTCTGTTCTCTCAAATTCGTTTTTAGAAACAGTCACTGCGATCTGCTGGACTTGAGAATTTAGCAACACTTTGCATGCTTTTTACTCACTCATTCAGTTTTCCATTTATTTAACAAGATTTATCTACCTCTCACTATGTGCCAGAAACTGCGTTTCTTTGCATTTTTTCTCTTTCCAGGTCCTTTTTTTTTCATTCCTAATTTCATAATCCCTATTTCTCATTCCTTTCTTTGTCAAGTATTCAAACTACTTTGAATTGTGATACTAAAAGCAGAATTACTCTCTTAGTGGGAAGAGAGGGGGTGGGGTGGGAGAACACTGCTTGGGTCAGCACCTCTCCTGTGGGTAACAGGAAGAACGAACAGAACAGCTTGGTACACTATTCGCCACCCCACCCTGAGAGACAATATAGAGGGGGACTGTGGTCTGGCTAGATCTACTTTTTTTTTTTTTTTGCACGAGCAAGCTTCAGGAATCAAACCTGGGTCTCCGGCATGGCGGGTGAGAACTCTGCCACTTGAGCCACCATTGCCTGCCTGTGGCTAGACTTACTTTTGCTTCTTACTGCCGCTGTTAGAGAAATTATACATAGGGAGACTAATATTTTAAAAAGTTGACCTAGGACTCAGCCTTCTTAGACAATAAGATATGATCATATAACTACATAAGTAATTATACACATATGTGTCATTATCTAACATAAAAAGGAGGTGTATTTGAAATTATATCGTGGTCTGTAATAGTTAACTGTCAGTAAAATAAATGTTATTATTGAAACAAAACAAGAACACAACTTAGTTAACAGTGGCAATTAATAGCAATAAATAGTAAGAGTAAGTAAACAAGTAATATTAAATAAAACAACATTTTCAAAATGTTTCTGTCCCCTGATACAATTTTTTAAAAATATGTTTTTATTAAGATATCTTCACAAAGACACAGTCCATCCAAAATGTACAATCAATGGCTCACAATATAACCACATGGTTTTGTATTCATCACCATGATTATTTTCACAACTTTTGCGTCACTCCAGAAAAAGAAAGAAAAAAAGAAAAAAGAAAAACTCATACATCTTATACCCCTTTACCCCTTCCTCTCATTAACTACTACTATTGCAATCTAACCAACCTTTTTTTTTTTTACCCCTTTCCCCTCCCTATTATTTATTTATTTATTTGTCCTTGTTTTTTTTACTCATCTGTCCATACCCTGGATAAAGGGAATATCAGACCAAGGTTTTCACAATCATACATTTAAACTGTAAAAGCTATATATAACTACTGCATAAATCAATACCCCTCCCTGATATTCCCCCACTTGCTGACATTTAATTTTGGCTTAATGTATAATAGTTATACAACTGTCTTCAAGGATCAAGGCTGCTGGAATACAGTTCAACAGTTTCAGGTACTTCTCTCTACCACTCCAATACATCATAAACTAAAAAAGGATATCTACATAAGGCACAAGAATAACCTTGAGGGTAACCTCTTCCCTGTATTTGAAATCTCTCAGCCACAGAAACTTTATTTTGTCTCATTTCTCTTTTAACCCTTTTGGTCAAGAAGGCTTTCTGAGTCCCATGATGTCAGGTCCCAACTCATCCCCAGGAGCCTGCCCCAAGTCACCAAGGAGATTTACACCCCTGGGAGTCATGTCCCACATCCGGGGAAGGCAGTGAATTCAACTACTGAGTTGGGTTGGAGAGAGGCCACATCTGAGTATCAGAAGAGGTTCCCTGTGGGCAACTCTTAGGTATAATCCCAAAAATTACTCTGGGAAGTATTGGGGAATCAAACTAACATGTACAAACCAACAAGATCTCACTCCCTATTCAAGATTCCATGTAATTATGGTGTTTGAATAAACTGACTGTACAAGTAAAATTAGATAATGCATTATCCAAAATAGAAATTTTACACCAAATAAGTATCTCTTCCTTTGGTCTCACACAGAAGTTGAAGTTTTAAAATATAGGCCATATAATCCTTTACTCTCTATTCTGATTTACCATACTCCTATCCAGATCAGCTTCTTTCATTTCTGTAGTCAAAGTCTGATCACATTTTCAAATTTTTTAACAGTTGTGTATGGGATAATGCTGACTAACAGCCTCAGCGCTCTAACGCTGAGTCTCAGGTGTCACATAAATATCTGAAGTTTCAGGGAACAACCAGATTATACACAAATAGCTCAGTATCTCAGAATTTAGAAATAGCAGTTATAACTCCAGAATAGATGTGACTTCTATAAGAGCTTACAATCTAGGAACTTCATATTGTGCCCAATCCTGATAGCCCATGCTCTCAACTTCAATTCTCAGGGTTTGCATATTATAGTTTGCCCATATGAGAGAGGCATGATAACATTTGTCTTTTTATTTCTGAAATTTCATCTAACCATCTTCCTCAAGGTTCACTCACCTAACTAACCTCACAGCTTCATTTCTTCTTACAGCTGGTCAGTAGTTCATTGTATGTATACACCACAGGTCCCCTTTCCTTTCCTTATTTGTACCCTTATGCCACTTCCATCCACTGTGGATCACAAACACTGTTGCCAAAAACCCCAATGTTCAAATGTCCATTCTTGACCCCACTCTCAGTTCCTGCAGATATATACCTAGTAATGGGGCTGCAGGATCATACAGCAACCCCACCCCTAGCCTCCTGTGGAACCACCACACTGCCCTCCAAGGGCTGCATCTCTCAGTTTCCCTAACAACAGTGGATAGGTATATCTCTCTCTCTACATTTTCTCTAGCACTTATTTCTCGCTGTTCATTTTTGAACAATTTTATTCACACATCATACACAATCCAACCTAAGTAAAAAATCAATGGTTCCTGGTATAATCACACAGCCATGCCTTCGCAACCACAATCCATAAAAGGACATTTCCTTTTCTTCAACAAAGAATCAATACCCCTCCCTGATATTCCCCCACTTGTTGACATTTAGTTTTGGCTTAATACCTTTGTTACATTCAGTGGAAGCATGTTACTGTTGACTATAGACCCTAGCTTGCATGATCATACTTTTTCCTGTATACCATCCATTTTCAACACCTTGCAATGTTGACAATCATCTGTTCTCCTTCATGCAAAAATATTCCTATATTTGTATAATTAATCACCATCAATATCCACTCTAGACATTCCCAAGTTATACCATCTCAGTCTTTATCTTCTCTTTCCTTCAGGTGTCATATGTGTCCCAGCCCTTCTGCCTCAGCCATACTCACATTCAGCTTCATTCAGTTTACTTATAGTATTGTGCTACCATCAGATCATACTGCACCATCCATTTATGAATTTTTACAATCAGTTCTGTTGCACATTCTGTACTCCTTCAGCACTAAATTCCCAAACTCTACCCTCTTTCTATCTCCTGATAACCTGTGCTTAACTTTAAAGTTCATTCATTAATGTTAGTTCATACTAGTGAGGCCATAAATTATTTGTCTTTTTGTTTCTGGCTAATTTCACTCAGTATAATGTCCTCAAGGTTCATCCACATTGTTACATGCTTCATGACTTTATTCTCTCTTACAGCTACAAAATATTCCATTGTATGTATATATGAGAGCTTGTTTAGCCACTCGTCTATTGATAGACATTTGGGCTGTTTCCATCTCTTGGCAATATGAATAATGCCACTATAAGCACTGGTGTAGAAATGTCCGTTGTGATCTTGCTTTCAGTTTCCTCTGAATATATATCTAGCAACAGGATTCCTGGATCATACGGCAATTCTATACTTAGCTTCCTGAGGACCTGCCAAACTGCCGTCCCTAGATAAGTATGTCTCTTTCTCCACATCTTCTCCAGCACTTGTCATTTTCAGTTTTTTTTTTTAATAATGGTTATTGCAGTGGGGATAAGTAAGATGATATTTCATTGTGCTTTTGATTTGCAATTCACTAATGGCCAGTAAAGTTGAGCATCTTTTTATATGCCATTTAGCTATTCATATTTCCTCTTCTGAAAATTGTCCATTCATGTCTTTTGCCCATTTTTTAATTGGGTTGTTTGTCTTTTTTGTGGTTGATTTGTAGAATCTCTTTATATATTCTGGATATTAAACCCTTATCTGATATGTGGTTTCCAAATACTATCTCCTATGGAGTAGGCTGCCTTTTTACTGTGCTGACAAAAGTTTTTTGATGCACAAAAAATGTTTAATTTTGAGGAGATCCCATTTATCTATTTCTTTTCTTTGTTTATGCTTTGTGTATAAGGTCCAGGAAACCAACCTCCTCTTATAAGATATTCCCCTATATTTTCTTCCAGAAGTTTTATGGTCTTCACTCCAATGTTTAGGTGTTTGATCCTTTTTGAGTTCATTTTTGTATAGGGAGCAGTGAGATATGGATCTTCTTTCATTCTTTTGCATATGCATATCCAGTTCTTCAAACACCATTTTTCAAAGCAGCTGCTCTGTCCCAGTTGGGCTGGCTTCACTGCCATATCAAAGATCAACTATCCATAGATGAGAGGGTCTATTTCTGAACGCTCAATTCAAGTTCAATCAACAATTTACTTGAACTTTTAAAATTCTTTCATGTCTTGCTATATTTTGTACGCTTTATATTATTAAGTTTATAATGCAAAATTTTAAAAGAATACACATTTAATACAACTAATTAAATAAATTACCTATATTTAATTTTTACAAAAACCAACAATGACAAGTTTCTACTCCATGATACAGTAGGAAATTTTTATCCTTTCTGTTTCCTTTTCCAGTAGGTCTTTTCCAAAGTGCCAACAGCCAAGAAGACATATTTCTTTTATTTATGTAGTAGTAAAACTGAATAGTCAATTTTAAAATTCACTTTGATGTGCAGCTCGCCATTCACTAAGCCACGTTACACTGATCCTTGATATCAATCAAACATGATGATATCAAGCTAAATATCCACTTCAAAAAAGCCTTTGGGCATGAAATGGTTAGCATTTTACCTCCAACCAATGGCAGGATGGGAATTTGTTTCCAGCTCTCAAAAAATGCCCAATCATTTTCTATCTACAAGGTTATATGGTAATCAAGTCACTTGCATCTTTGTATTTGTTATATAGGCTAACCATGTCTAAAATGTTCATCATTTTACAAAATTTTTTATTTTAATTAATTATAGATTCACAGGAGATTACAAAGAAATGTACCAGGAAGCACCAACCTCACTTTCCTGGGTCTCTTCTAACATCTGGCATAATTCTAGTACAGTAACAAAACCATTCGTACACTCTAGAGGCCTCATTCAGATTTCACCAGTTATCCATCATCTGACTTGTTTGTGTATGAATACTCAGTGTAACTTTATCACATGTGCAGCCTTCCATAACTACCACCACCATTGAGATACTCGACTACTATCACCAAAAGACTCCTTTATGTTAACCCTTGATAGACATACCCACACCCCTCTTCCTAACATCTCTATACCTAGCAACTACCAATCTGTTTTCTAGCTCTATAATTATGTTATTTCACAAATATTACATAAATGGAATCATACAGTATGTAACCTTTAAGAGTTAGCCTTTTTTTCACTCAGTATAATTTTCTTGACATTTGTCCAAGTTGTTGTGTTTATCACTGGTTCCTGAGCAGTGTTCCACAATATGGATGTACCACAGCTTGTTTAGCCATTCATCTACTGAAGGACATTTGGGCAGTTTACAGTTTTGGGCTATTATGAATAAAACTGCTATGAACATTTGTGTACAAATACTTGTGTGAGAATAACTCTCCATTTCTCTGGGATACATACCCAAGAATTAAATTTCTGAGTCCTAGGATAGGTCATTTTTAGCTTTGAAAGGAACTGCCATAGCTATTTGGGATCTATTTCCCCTACAAATATATTTGATAGCAGCTTTTCCAAGTCTTCAAAGTAACTTGTTGGGATTTTGATTGGTATTGCATTGAAGCACTAGATCAATTTGGGAAGAATTAACATCTAAACAACATTCAACCTTCCTATCCATGAGTATGGAATGTCTTTCCATTTATTTAGGTAATTCAAAATTTTTTTTAGCAATGTTCTATAGTTTTCTGTGTACAAGTCCTTGATATTTCTAGTTAGGATTATTCCTAGATACCTTATCCTTTTGTTCACTATTTTGAATGGAATTTTTTTTTCTTTGCCTCCTCACATAGGTTATTACTTGTATATGGAACATTACTGATTTTTGTACATTAAACTTGTATCCTGCTACTTTGTTTAACTTGCCTATTAACTCAAGGGGCTTTGACATGGATTTCTCAGGGTTTTATAGGTATAAGATCGCGTCATCTGCAAATAATGAAAGTTTTGCTTCTTCCTTTCCTATTTGGATGCCTTTTATTTCTTTCTCCTGTTGAATTGATCCAGCTAGGAATTCTAGTACAATGTTCGATTATAGTGGTAACAGAGGGCATCCTTGTCTTATTCCCAATCTTAATAGGGATGCTTTCAATCTCTCACTGCTAAGTATGATGCTGGCAACTTCATATATTGCCCTTCATGATACTGAGGAAGTTTCCTTTGATTTTACTTTGGAAATGTTTTTATCAGGAAAGGATGCTGAATCTTGTTGAATGTTTTTTCAGCATCAATTGATATGATCCTGTGATTTCTCCTTTTTGATTTGTTAATGTGCTGTATTATGTTGATTGATTTTCTTGTGTTGAACCACCCTTGCATTTCTGGTATAAGCTACTTTGTTGTACTGTATAATTCTTTCAATGTGTTGCTGGATTTGATTTGCTAGCATTTTGCTGAGAATTTTTGCATCTATGTTCATTAGGAAGATTGGTCTGTAGTTTTCCTTATTGTAACATCTTAACTGGTTTTGGTATTAGGATGATGTTAGCTTTATAAAATGAGTTAGGTAGCATTCCTTTTTCCTCAAAATTTTGCAAGAGTTTGAACAGGATTGGTGTTAGTTCTTTTTGGAGTGTTTGATGAAATTCCCCTGTGAAGCCATCTGCTCCTGGGCTTTTCTCTGTGGGAAGGTTTTTGATGACTGATTGAATCTCTTTATTTGTAATTGGTTTATTGAGATCTTCTAATTTTTTCCCAAGGCACTATAGGTAGTTTGTGTGTTTCTCAGAATTTGTCCATTTCATCTAAGTCGTCTAGTTTGTTGGTACACACTTGTTAATGGTATTCTCTTATGATTTTTAAAATTTCTTAAGGATTCATGGTAATGACCTCCCTCTCATTTCTGATTTTACTTCATCCTTTTTTTTTCTTTGCCCATCTACCTAGTGGTCCAACGATTTTGAGTGTCTGAAAGAACCAACTTTTGGTTTTGTTGATTCTTTCTATTGTTTTTTGTTCTCCAGTTCGTTTATTTCTGCTTTCATTTCTGTTATTTCTCTTCTTTTATTTGCTTTGGGATTTAATTAGCAGGTTTTTTTTCTCTAATTCCTCCAGGTGAGCAGTGAAATCCTTGATTTTGCTCATTCTTCTTTTTAATACAGGTATTTAGGGCGATAAATTTCCCTCTCAGCACTGCCTCTGCCATACTGCATAAGTTCTGATATGTTGTATTCTCATTATCATTCGTCTCCAGATATTTACCAATTTCTCTAGCAATTTCCTCTTTGACCCACTGATTATTTAAGAGTGTGTTGTTTACTCGCCATATATTTGTGAAAACTCTGGTTCTTTGGTGATTATTAATTTCCAGCTTTGTTTCCAGAGAAAGTGTTTGGATTATTACATTTATAAAGACTTATTTTCTGTTCCAGCATATCTAACCTGGAGAATGTTCCATGTGCACTAGAGAAGAATGTATATCCTGGTGATTGGGGGTGTAATGATCTATACATTTCTATTAGGTCTGATTTGTTTATCACATTGTTTAAGTTGTCTATTTCCTTGTTGATCTTCTCTCTGGTTGTTCTATTACTGTGGAGAGTGGTTTACTGAAGTCTCCCATTGTTACTGTTGAAAAGTCTATAGTTCCCTTCAATTTTGCCAATGTTTGCCTCATGTACTTTGGAACTCCTTGATTGGGAGCATAAACATTTATGATTATTACTTCCTCTTGGTGAATTGTCCCTTTTATTAATATGTAGTGTCCTTCTTTGTCTTCTATGACATCTTTACATTTAAAGTCTATTTTATCTGATAGATACATAGCTACTCCTGCTTTCTTTTGGTTACAGCTTGCATAAAACATCTTTTTCCAACCTTTCACTTTCAATCTATTTATGGCTTATGTCTAATATACATCTCTTATAAATAAAATATAGATGGATTATATTTTTTAATCCATTCTGCCAATCTGTAACTTTTAATTGGTGAGTTTAATCCATTGTTCTAGTTTGCTAGCTGCCGGAATGCAACACACTAGAGATGGATTGGCTTTTAATAAAAGGAGATTTATTTTGTTAGTTCTTCAGAGGAAAGGCAGCTAACTTTCAACTGAGGTTCTTTCTTACGTGGGATGGCACAGGGTGATCTCTGCTGGCCGTCTCTCCAGGCCTCTGGGTTCCAACAACTTTCCCCGGGGTGATTTCTTTCTGTATCTCCAAAGGCCTGGACTGACATGCGAGTGCTGAGATGAGGTATGCTGAGCTGCTTGGGCTGTGCTACGTTGAGCTCTCTCATTTAAGCACCAGCCAATTAAATCAAACGTCATTCATTACAGCAGGCACACCTCTTAGCCGACTGCAGATGTAATGAGCAACAGATGAGGTTCACCTACCATTGGCTCATGTCCACAGCAGCAGAACTAGGTACCTTCACCTGGCTAAGTTGACAACTGAATCTGACTACCACATCCATTAATGTTCAAAGTTGTTTTTGTAAAAGCAGTTCTTGAAACCTTTAGCTATTATTTGTAAGATCTATATATATAGATCTATATATTCTTTTCCCTCTCTCTCTTTTCATCCTTTAAATTACCATTGGGTGGTACAATGGTGGCTCAGTGGCAGAATTCATGCCTGCCATGCCAGAGACCCGGGTTCGTTTCCCAGTGCCTGCCCATGCAAAAAAAAAAATTACCATTACCTGTACACTTCAATTCTGCATCCTTCTCCAGACCTCCTTTTTCTCTTTTATTTTTTCAGCTGACAGGAATTCCTTTAGTATTTCTTGTAGGGCAGGTCTCTTGTTGACTAGTTCTCTCAGTCACTTTATGTCTTTGAAGGTTTTAAACCTTACACAATTTTGAATGACAACTTGGCTGGATAAAGAATTACTGGCTGAAGACTTCTTGTTTAGGATCTTATATATATCATACCACTGTCTTCTTGACTCCATGATGCCTCAATTAGAGATTAAAACAAAGCCCATCTGGCTGGGACTAAGGTAAATCAGAACAGAGAGTTAAAGATCATAGTGTATGTACTCAAGACCCTCACCCACTGTAAGAGGCCAAAGGCAGAGAAGTTTTTTTTATATCCAGAGCCTAAACTTTCTGTAATATGCAATCTAAATCAACCTGTCTGGATAGCTCAATTAAACAATCCAAACTCCTGGAGTCCAGAACAGGAATGTGACCTTGTAATTCTGTATAGTTTAATGTAATATCAGGATATAACTATCAGCTGCTGTGGTGGGCTGATAATTAAAAAGTATCGGTAGAGTCCCTTGAGGGTCTGAAGGGGAAAAAAAAGGAACTATTAAAACTTTCCCATCTAGGAAACCCTAGGTACCCTCTCAACCATTGGGAACACCCAAGAAACTAGGCCAAGTCCTTGATTTTGAGGCTTGCCCTTATGAAACTTACTTCTGTAGTGGAGAAGCTAAGACTACCTATAACAATGCCTAAGAGTTGCTTCCAGGTAACTCTTTTGTTGCTCAGATGTGGCTTCCCTCTCTCCGAGCCCAGCTCTGCAGGGATGATCGTTCCCCTCCCCGCTATGTGTTACAAGCCATTCATGGGTTGAAATCTCCCTGACAATGTGGACGTGACTCCCAGGTATGTGTCTGGCCCTGGCACTGTGGTATCTACAACACATTCCTGACCAAAAGGGGAAAAAGAGGTGTAATAAAATAAGGCTTCAATAGCTAAGAGAGATCAAATATAGTCAAGAGGTTATTCTGGTCACTACTCTTATGCAAGTTTCAGTCAGATAGTGGTAATTGCCATGGTTTGCCATACTCCAATGAACATTACTCCTGTTAACTCTTAAGAACACCTAGGGCTCAAACTGAGACTCTGTAAAAGTGTCATGCACTAAATTTACTCTTCCTGTAGCCTATAATTTCCAGAGGGTTCCTAGGCCAGATAAATCCTAAAACCTAGATGGAACAGCCTCTCCAAGATTATCAACTTATTACTTCCTCCTATTCTTCAGCGCAGACACCCCTTCTCAACATGAAAAAGTCAAAACAGGCATTGCCTAAAGATCCCTATAGATTGGGAGAAATATCGAAGGAGGAGTTATAACAGAGAAAATAGGATTTAACAAATAAGAATGGCTCCTGAATCACTATACTGATTTTTTTTTTAGCTCCAGTGTTTTGGAGCAGCTAGAAGGAAAAATCTTAAATAGTGGAATGGTACCCCATAACAAACTCTAAAATCTCTTCTGGAACCACTTCTTGAAATGTACTTTGAAAATTATTGGTTTTTCTTTCTTTTTTTGTATGTATATTTCATAATAAAAAAACTTTTTTAAAAAAGGAACTACCAAACTCTTTTTTGAGAGCAGCTGTACCATTTTCATTTCCACTAGCAATGCATTTCTCTGAATCCTTACCAGCTTTCGGTGTTACCATTATTGCTCATTTTAGTTATTCTGATAGACGTAGAGTGACATCTCATTACAGTTTAATTTGCATTTTTCTGATGGCTTATGCTGTTGAACATCTTTTCAGGTCCTTATTTGCCATCTATATATTCTATTCAATTAAATGTTTGTCTATTGCCTATTTTCTAGTAGGATTGTTTATTTTCTCACTGTAGAGTTTTGAGAGTTGTTTATGTAGTCTAGATACAAGGCCTTTCTCAGATATGTGGTTTTCAGATATTTTCTGATCACAGCTTGTCTTTTTATCCAAAAGAACATGCAGCATGTTCTTTTTAAGGTTGTTAATGTTAAATCCAATTTATCAATTTTTCCTCTTATGGGTTGAGTTCTTGGTGTCAAATCTAAGGATTTTTCACCAGTCTAAGTCCCTAAGATTTTCTTCTATGTTCTTTTCCAGAAATTTTATAGCTTTCCATTTTACATTTGTGCCAGTTTGAAAGGATGTATGTACCCTAGAAAAGCCATGTTTTAATCCTAATTCCATTCTGTAAGGGCAGCTGTTTCTTATAATCCCTATTCAGTACTGTTTGTCTGAAACTTTAATTAGATTGTCTCCCTGGAGATATGACTCAGTCAAGAATGGTTGTTAAACTAGGTTAGAGGGAGGCATGTCTCTACCCATTCTAGGTGGGACTTGATTACTTTATTGGAATCTTATAAAAGAGGAAAAATTTTTGGAGAAAGTGAGATTTAGAGAGAGCAGAGAAGAGACAGAGACACAAGAAAGCACAACAGAGAACCCCACAGAACCATGAAGCAGTGAGTTCACCAGCCAGGAACTTTTGGAAATGAAGAAGGAAAATGCCTCCTGGGGAGCTGGAGAGGAAGCTAGCAGATGACGATGCCATGTTCACCCTGTGCTCTTCCAGCCGAGAAAGAAACCCTGACCATGTTCACCATATGCCTTTCCACTTGGGAGAGAAACTCTGAATTTCATTGGTCTTTCTGAATGAAGGTATCCTTTCCTGGATCCCTTAGATTGGACATTTCTATAGACTTTCATGGCCTAAAAACTGTTAATTTGCAATTTATTAAATTCCCCTTTTTAAAAGCTGTTTCATTTTTGGTATATTGCATTCTGGCAGCTAGCAAACTAGAAAAACATTTAAGTCTGCTGCTCATTTGTAAACACTCCAAATGGTTATCATTAACTAAACCTCTCTTTCTCAGAGAAATTGGTTTTAAAGCAAAGACATAATTTGAACCTGTGAGATCAATGTTGGATTACAGAGAAGTTATAGTATTAGTTCAGTTGAGAAAGTCCTGTTTAACTTGATCATTTATGTAGTGGAGAAGCTAAGACTACCTATCACGAGGCCGAAGTTTTGCTTCCAGGAACCTCTTTTGTTGTTCAGATGTGGCCTTTCTCTCTAAGCCAACTTTTACAGGTGAGCCCGCAGTCCTTCACAAAAACATGGGATATGACTCCCACGGGTGCAAATCACCCTGGCAATACGGAATATGACTCCTCAGGATGAGCCTGGCCCTGGTATCTTGGGAGTGAGAAAGCTTTCTTGACCAATAGGGGGAAGAGAAATGAAACAAAGTAAAGTTTCTGTGGCTGAGGTTTCAAATAGAGTCCAGAGGTCATTCTGGAGGTTATTCTTATGCAGTATGTGGATATCCCCTTTCAGTTTTTGGTGTATTGGAGTAGCTGGAGGGAAATACCTGAAACTGTTGAACTGAAATACAAGAACCTTGATTCTTGAGGATGATTGTACAACTATATAGTTTTTTTTTAAATTAACAGACAAAAATATTAACATATCATTCCATTCTACATACACAATCAGCAATTCTCAATATCATCACATAGTTGCATACTCATCATTTCTTAGAACATGTGACTGTGATTGTGAAAATCTGTGACTACACTTCCTTTATCCAGTGTATGAACAAATAAGTACGAAAAAGGACAAAAAACAAATAAAGAATGTGGGGGGGGTGTTCTTTCTAGTTTGCAAACTGCCGGAAGATGATATATCAGAAACTGAATGACTTTAAAAAAAAATGAATATACTAAGTTGCAAGTTCACAGTTCTAAGGAAATGAAAATGTCCAAATTAAGGCACCAACAAGAGATTATCATCACTCAAAGAAGATCGATGACATTTGGGGTTTCTTCCTCAACTAGGAGGGCACATAACAAAGTCTGCTAGCTTTTTCATCCGGCTTCTTGTTTCATGAAGCTCCCCCAGGGGCATTTTCCTTCTTTTTTCTCCAAAGATCTCTGGCTGCATCAGCTCTAAAGTTTTTCCCAAAATGGTTCCCTCTAAAAGGGTACCAAGTAAGCAACCCTTCCTGGAACGGGTAGAGACGTATCTCCATGGAAACCTCTAATCCACTCACAATAGGGTGGGTCACCTCTCCATGGAAACAATCCAAAAGCCCCCAACCAGCAATACTGAATGAGGATTAATGGCTTTTTTGGAGTACACAACAGATTCAAACCAGCTCAGTGGATATGGGAGTATGGGATGTTTTGGATGTTCTTTTTTTTTACTTTTATTTTTATTTTTTTGGAGTAATGAAAATGTTCAAAAACTACTGTGATGATGAATGCACAGCTATATGATGATACTGTGAACCAATGACTGAACACTTTGGATGATTATATGGTATAATATATCTCAATAAAATTGCATTCTGGTTCAAAAATTGAAACTGAATAAAGTCTCCTTGCTTTCTCCTGTTCCCAGAAAGAAAGAGGTAGAAATTGGAGAGGCAAACACTAAACTAGGAAGGCTGCAGCATGTGTTTTCAAACTCATCCGGGTAGTTTTACTATGATGCTATGTAGGAAAGTAGCATACGGTAGCAACTTGTTATAAGTACAAAGCATTATTCTTCATCATTCATTGATTGTTCCCTATTAGATGCCAGTCATTATGCTAGGTGTTGGGAATATAGGAAACTTTTAAAAATAAGGTCTTTGTCCTCTTGGAAATTACAGTCCAGAGAGGGAGACAACTAAATAAAGAGGCAAGGGAGGGCTAAGAGCAGAGGCAGAGGTGAGGGACGCAAAATAGAGAAGGACTGCTTAACTTAGACTGGGGACTTGCCGGAGGTCCCTAGGAGATGACATTGCACAAGTGCGAATACCTGAAATAGAAAATGATGAGCCTGAGAATAAGAGTTCTATAATTCAAAGTCCTTGCAATAAATTTCAAAGGATATCAGTCTGAGTATCTTTCCAACTAGCAGAAGAAGAGTTCATGAGAGGGTGGGATGCAATTGCAGCTAGCTGACCACAAGCAGAAGCAAGCCTGACACTCTTTCTATGAAGCCTGGATGGCATGCACTAAATGTGACCAATCAGGCACTGAGCCCCAGCTTTTTTATGCAATCTTGATGGGGATGATATTTAGTCTGGCTAGTCCATGACATAAAGCTTACCAAACAGAAATGCAAAGGAGAAATACTTCAGCAAAAAAATGTCCAACCCAATGAAAATGCATACTTGTTCATATGCGTACAAACAACCTGTTGATTACAACTGATTCTTAACAAGTCATTATAAGGAGGTCCACCCATCATGACCTATAAAACACTTAGTTTCAATTTAATTGGAGTCAGGATATAAGCAAAAGTTAAATGGATGCATTTTTTAAATATGCTCTAATTTTATTTTTGACTAATTCCAACTATCTGTTCCAACTTAATTTGTCTCACTTAGTAATGTTTTACTGTGTATAGTCTATAAAGTCCTGACTTGCCTCTCAATTTGCCAGACAGAAGTAACAGGATTAGTAGATACCTAAGATTTTTTTTTAAAGGTTAAGTTTCTAGCTCTTTTTTTTTTTTTTAATTTAAAATGACTTTAAGCCACTAGGAAAATCATCAGTAATATCCTTCTTGACTATAATTTGGATTTTATTGAGAATTAAAAGTCTCTGTCTTCTAATGCCATATATGCACCATATATAATAAAGTTGAGTTTACTGCCTAACTGGAGCTTCAAAAGCCCAGAGACTCTTTAAAATTCCTATAAATAGGGACATATCTAGATGTGGTGAGATACAGAAAGGTTTACTTATCTTCTAGTAAACTTTAAACAGGAGGCCTAATCTAAGTTATTTTGAGAGAGGTATGAAAATTTGAGCCAGATACAAGTATAAATACAAGTATAAAAAGAATACCAGTGTGTGTAATCAGAAGGGCAAATTTCTGATGAAAAAATTAGAAAAATTTTGCTATACCCTGAATAGTTGCTGTCCACAGCAACAAGAATAACAAATTTTCTTAAGTTACACATTTCTTTTTCAATGTAAGAAGTAATAAAATTATTTCTATCTACAGATAACATAATTGTCTATGTAGAAAGTCCCAAGAGGTCTACCAAAACCTCTGAGAATAAGTGAGTCCATCAAGGTCTCAGGATAAAAGATTAATGCACAAAAACTGCATTTCTATATACTACCAATTAATATGCAGAAACCAAAATTAAAGATACAATACCATTTATAACTGCTTACAAAAAAGGAATTGATGTAAAAACTAATAAAACATGTACAGGACTTCCATGTTGAAAACTATCAATATTTATAAAATGAATCACAGAAGAGCTAAATAAATGGGGAGATACACTGCATTCATGTATTAGAAGATTCAACACAGGAAAAATGTCAATTCTCCCCAGAATGATGAATAGGTTAAATGTAATTCCTATCAAAATCCCAGGAAGGTATTTGTAGACACAGGCATTATTATTCTAAAATTTATATAGAAGTGAAAAAGGAATTCAAATAGTTAAAACAAATTAGATAAAAAGAATAAAGTAGGAGAAATCAATCTGTCACATTTCAAGACTTATTACAGAGCTACAGGAATCAAGACAATTTGGAACTGTCAAAGCAATGGACACACAGATCAGGGAACAGAATAGAGATCGAGGATATAGACCCATGTAAATAACCTAAACAGATTTTTGACAAAGGTGGAAAAGCAATTCAATAAAGGAAGAATAACCTTTTGAACAATTTTATTTCCATAGGCATAAAGTTAATCTGGAACTAAACCTCATACTCATACAAAAATTAACTCAAAATGGATCAGAGACTAAGCACAAAGTATAAAACCTTTGAAGAAACAAGAAAAAATCTTCAGGATCAGGGTTAGGCAAAGAGTTCTTAATATTTCACACCAAAAAATAATCCATAAAGGGAAAAACTGATAAACTGGACATCATCAAATCCTAAAATTTGCTCTGCCAAAGACCCTATTTAAAGTTCAAAAAGACAAGCTGTAGCCTGCAAGAAAATATCTGCAAACCACACATCAAACAATGAGCTAGTATCTAGAGTATATAACGAACTCTCAAAATCTAAGTTTATGTGATATAAACATAAGACGGACTATTAAGTAGCTGCAAGAAGGAATGAAGGTGTGAGGCTTGCAACTTGGTAAAGGAACCTTGAGGACAGTATGTTGAATGAAATATCAGAAACAAAAGACAAATATTATCTTGCCTTTCTCATACAGACTAACTGTATTATACACAGTCAGAGAATTGAAGTCAAGAGCATGGGTTATCAGGCTGGGATCTACTGTAAATGTTCCTGGACTGCAAGTTTTTATAGCAGTCACATCTATTCCAGAGTTGAAACTGTTATTTCTAAATTCTGAGACGATGAACTATCCCTGGAAGTTTGGGTATTCGTGTGTCACCAGAGACTCAGAGTTGGAGCTCTGAAGCTATAACAGTCAGGATTACCCCATATATCAACTGTTAAAAAAGTTGAAAAAGTTATCATACTTTAACTATAGATATGAATGAAGCTGATTTGGACAGGACTAAGGTAAATCAGAATATAGGGTAAAGGAGTATATGATCTATATTTCAAAACTTCAACTTCTGTGAGAGACCAAATAAGAAGAGATGCTTATTTGGTGCAAAATTTATATTTTTGGTAGTACATTATCTAATTTAACTTGTTCGGTCAATTTATTCCAACACCATAATTACATGGAATCTTGAATAGGGAGTGAGATCTTGTTGGTTTGTATAGATTAGTGTGATGACTCGATACTTCCCAGAGTTATTTGGACAGAGAACAAGAATGTATTTGCAAAGTCCCCCTGGGGGCTGGGGAGAAAGGAGGAAATATTAAACTTTCCCATCTGGGGAATTCCTGATATTCCAGCAAGCAGTGGAGACACCCAATACAATAGGCTGAGCCCTTGATCTTGGGGCTTGCCCCTATGAAATTTATTCCTGCAAAGGAGAAGCTAAGCCTACTTATAATTATGCCTAAGAGTTACCCTCAAAGTACCTTTGTGGCTCAGATGTGGCCTCTCTCTCTAAATCAACTTTGCAGGTGAATTCACTGCCCTCCTCCTGGGACATGACTCCCAGGGAGATTTATATCCTGGCAACATGGGACAGGACTCCTGAAGATTAGTCAGGACCTGGCATCATGGGACTGAGAAAGCCTTCTTGACCAAAATGGGGAAGAGCGAAATGAGACAAAATAAAGTTTCAGTGGCTGAGAGATTTCAGAGTAGAGAGGTTACCCTCAAGGTTATTCTTATGCATTACATAGATATCCCTTTTTAGTTTATGGTATGTTGGAGTGGCTAGAGGGAAGTACCTGAAGATGTTGAATTGCATTCCAGTAGTCTTGATTCTTGAAGACAATTGTGTAACTACATAGTTTTAACAATGTGACCATGTGATGGTGAAATCCTTGTGGCTGACACTCCCTTTATCCAGGGTATGGACAGATGAGTAAAAATTAAGGACAATAAATACATAAATAACAGGAGGGTAAGGGGTAAAAACAATTGGTAGGTTGCAATACTAGCGGTCAATGACAGGGAGAGGTAAGGGGACTGGGATTATGTTCTTTTCTTCTTTTTATTTCTTTTTCTGGAGTGATGCAAATGTTCTAAAAATTATCATGGTGATGAATATTTAACTATGTTATGATATTGTGAGCCACTGATCATATACTTTGGATGGACTGTATGGTATGTGAAGATACCTCAATAAAAACACATTTTTAAAAAACCCAATATTTTATTGGAGCAAAACCAATATGCGGCTCCAAGAAGCAGCAGCAGCAGCATACACTGAGGCTGCTGAGGGGTTTCTCAGGCCAGTGCTGAGTACACCAGTCTACAAGGATGGGGAATTTTTTTGTCAAAAAGAAATGTGCATTCTCATGGATGATCTGGGTACTTCAAGAAAGGCTACTAGTTTGTAACCTTTGATGAAATATAACTACTTTTCCCACTATAGGTTTCAATATGGAAACTGCAGAGTACAAAAACATCAGTTTCACTGTGTGGGACGTGGGGAGCAGGGATAAGATTTGGCCTCTGTGGTGCCACTACTTCCAGAACACTCAAGGTCAGATCTTTGTGGTAGACAGCAATGACTGAGGGCATATGAGCAAGGCCCATAAGGAGTTCATGAGGATGCTGGCAAAAGACAAGCTCAGGGACGCTGTCTTCCTAGTGTTTGCTAACAAGCAGGATCTTCCCAATGCCATGAATGCTACTGAATCACAGATAAACTGGGATTGCATTCTCTGAGCTACAGAAATTTGTAGATTCAGGCCATCTGTGCCACCCATGGAGACGGACTTTATAAAAGACCAAATTGGCTATCCAATCAGCTACAGAACCAGAAGTGAACCGAGAATGTGTCCCCTCCCTCACTTCCTCCTCCCCCTCTTACTTCCTCCTCTTCACCCTCTGCTTTACTCTCATGTAGCAAACTGTGCAATTCTGTGGTATTGAGTCCTACAAGCTGTTTCCATGGATTTTCGTCCATGTACTGGTCCATGCTGTTAATGTGGCAGATGCAGCCTGCAAATTTCGTGCAATGTAATTTTATTGAGATATATTCACACACCATACAATCCATCTGAAGTATACAATCAGTGGTTCACAGTATCATCACACAGTTGTGCATTCACCAGCATGATCATTTTTAGAACATTTGCATTACTCCAGAAAAAGAAAGCTTCAAACATCCCATACCCCTTATGCCCTCTTATTGACCACTGGTATTACATTATATCCAATTTTAACACTTATAATATAGGTAGGTTAACTATGACAGTGTAGTATTGTCAGAGACAGATATATATACTTCTGGATATATACATCCATACAAACATGGGCAACTGACTTTTTTGGGGGGGCAATATAGTTATACAATCATTATCAAAGATCAGGACTACTAGATTACAGTTCAGCAACTTCAAGTATTTCCTTCTGGCTATTCTAAAAAGAAATAACTATATAATGAGTCAGTAGGCACAGTCATTTGTTAAATCCTAGTTTCTCAGTTATAGATCCTCCCTCTCATTTGATGTTTCTCTCAAGTTTAAGGGGTATCTGGGCAAGACCATTTTAATTTCTTCACGTTGGAAACAGATGTTGACCTCATGGGTTAGAGTAATGAGCCTGGATGATATTCTTAGAGAGACTGATACTTCTGGGTTTTAGGGTTTATTTGGCATAGGATCAATCTGAAGGCCTTAAGCTTCTGAAAAAATAAATTTACTATGAAAACCTTTTGAAGAGACTTATATAGAACCCAGGGCACTCCATAGGGTTTTCAGGAATACTTTTGGTTGGGGCTTAGCATACCATGGTAGTCTGTAACATCTGGCTAAAGCTTGGATAAGGGTAACCTCCAGAATGACCTCTCAACTCTTATTTGAAACCTCTTTGCCACTGAAACTTTACTTTTTTACATTTCTTTTCCCCCTCTCGGTCAAGAATGCATTCTCACTCCCATGATGCCAGGATCAGGCTCATCCCTGGGAGTCATGTCCCATGATGCCAGGGAGACTTATGCCCCTGAAAGTCATGTCCCACATAAGGGGCAGGTAGTGAGTTTATTTACAGAGTTGCCTTAAAGAGAGAGGTAACACCTAAGCAACAATAGAGACTCTCTGAGGGGTGACTCTTACGTATAACTGCATATAGGCCTAGCTTCACCACTGCAGAAATAACTTTCATAAGGGCAAGGCTCAAGATCAAGGGCTTGGCTAATATTAGAAGTCACTAATGCCTGAGAGAATATTATGAATTCCGCAGGTGGGGAAGTTTAATATTTCTACCTTTTCTCCTGTCCCTCAAGGGGACTTGGCAAATATTTTTAATTTTATGCTCAAAATATTTTTTTATTTTATGTATATGGGTGTTACATTAACCTGTAAGAATAATAAGATCTCATTTCCTATTCTAGGTTCTGTGTAATTAGGTTGTTTAAATAAACTGACAAGACAGGTTAAATCAGAAAGCTTATGTGCCAGTTTGAATTTGTGGACCCCCAGAAAAACCATGTCCTTTAATCCCCATTCAATATTGCTCATTGGGAGCTTTTTAATTATTCCCATGGAGATGTGACCCACCAAACTGTTGGTAGTAATTTTTTATTAGATGGTTTCCACGGAGTCCCATT
Source organism: Myrmecophaga tridactyla (assembly GCA_004026745.1). Classification (NCBI taxonomy): domain Eukaryota; kingdom Metazoa; phylum Chordata; class Mammalia; order Pilosa; family Myrmecophagidae; genus Myrmecophaga; species Myrmecophaga tridactyla. Next base: position 51,243 of record PVIY010002482.1, read on the forward strand.
CAAGGTGGAGTTGCTTACCAGAGCCTTTAAGAGGGAACCATTTTGGAAAAAGCTTCAGAGCCATGAGAGCCCAGAAATCTTTGGAGATGAAGAAGACAAATGCCCCTGGGTAGAGATTCATGAAACAAGAAGCCTGCTGAGAAAACTGGCAGATGCTGCCTTGTTTGCCATGTGCCTTTCCAGTTGAGAGAGAAACCCTGAACTCCATCGGCCTTCTTGAGAGAAGGTATCTTTTCCTGGATGCCTTAGACTGGACATGTCTATAGCCTTGCTTTAATTTGGACATTTTCACAACCTTAGAAAATGTAAACTTGCAACTTAATAAATTCCCCTTTTTTAATAGCAACTTCATTTCTGATATATTGCATTCTGGCAGCTTGCAAACTACAACAGTGTGCTACAGAAAATTTAAAATTAGACCAAATAAACATCTCTTCCTTTGGTCTCACACAGGTGCTGAAGTTTTAAAATACAGACAATATCATCCTTTACTCTGTATTCTCAATTACCTCAATATTCCTTGCATGTGTACCCCACAGTTCATCTTTCCATTTATCCATCCATGTACCTTAGGCCACCTCTATCTACTGCAAATCATAAATAATACCGCCATAAACACCAGTGTGCAAATGTCTATTCATGACCCTACTTTGAGTTCTTCAAGTCTTCATCTAATAACAGGGTTGCAGGATCATATGGTAGCCCCATACTTAGCCTCCTGTGAAACCACCACACTGCCCTCCAGGGAGGCTGCACCATTCTATTTCCTTTCCAAAGGTGAATAGGTATATCTCTCCCTCCACATTTTCTCCAGCACTTGTATCTTTTCTGCTTATTTCTTGAAGTTTTACTCACACACCATACAATCCATCCTAAGTGCACAATCAATGGCTCCCAGTTTAATCACACAGTGGTGCATTTAACACCACAATCTCTATAAGAACATTTCCATTTCTTCTACAAAAAAAGAAGAGGAGAAAAGAAAGAAAAAAAAAAAAGAAAAGAAAAGAGAAAGAAACACCACCACCACAAGAATCCCATACCCCTCCCTTATATCCCCCTCTTATTGACACTTAGCTTTGGTATATCACCTTCGTTACAACTAATGAAAGAACACTACAACGTACTGTTAACCAGAGATCCTAATGCAAATACTTTTTAAATTTAATGTAAATAATTTTTGCTTCCAATGAGGTAGTTTCTGGTACTCCCATGCAATGTTACCCAGCTGTTTGTATCGTAAAAAAAGGAAAATCAACTCACTGTCTAGTACCAGGAAGGGATTTCGGGTGCACTGCCACCTGGGCTTCCAGGGGTTACTGTTAGAGTAGCCAAGGGTGCCTCCTCTTGGCTTTAGATTTGTGCTGACATCCATTTTGGTAGTTGGTTTTTAGCCCAAACTCTGCATTTTTAAAAATAGTTGAAAATAAAAGATAAGGAGAACACATGAGTACACAGAAGGCAGAAATACACCTAGTGTTGTTATAGTAACGCCTAAATACTAGTCCCTCTGATCGTCTGTATTTCCCTTTGGGAACGTGAGAGAAGGTGACAAAAATCAAACCCGTGATCAAATTTTCCATAGTCACAACAGTGATCCATGTAATTACACTTTGCTTTGGCTTATCCTATATTTCATACTTTGCGCTTATACTTCTGCTCACACAGTTACCTAGGAAAGAAGCTTTGAGGCTGTGGCATGGCCCCAGCCACCATGAGACCAGCAGCCCTTCCATCAGGTCTCAAGCCCTAGACTTTCTCACTGTGCCCTGGCCACTGGTGTTAGGCTACTGAAGGGCCCAGAGGAGATGCCTGTGCAGCTGGCCATGGGCACTGTCAGCAGCTTCTGGCTCTCAGTTTAGAAGAAAGCAAGGAACCACCAGACTTTATTTTGGTCAGGTGTGTGGTGCTTTTTTTGAAATCTCTTGCCAGAGCAGAGAGCCTCTGTTATTCCCAGTATTTACTCAGAGCATATCTGTCAGGGGTCCTAGGATCTCACCAACAGAAATGCAAGTAAGTTTGGAGAGTCATTCCATTCTAGAATGTGGAGTCCATCTAGGAGTAGCCCTGTCTGTGTATGTGTGAAGTAGCTTTCTTTCACTCCCCCTCCTCCCAGGGCCATATTTGCCATTGGAAAAAGATGACCTCTATCTTTTTTTTCTTTTGTATTTTGATAAACACTGAAGAAGCGAGAGCTGTTAAACTTTATCTGGGGGAAAAAGTAACTCTGAACCAGTTTATTTGGTGTTGTGGAACTGTAATCAATTGTTTTGTTTACTTGTTTTCAGTTTTCTTTCAACAAAATAGCACTGTAATTATACCCATTAGAATAAAATTTCTTAACTGAAAAAAAAAGCAATCCAAGTAGAAAATGGGCAAAAGATCTGAACAATCATTTCACTGTTGGGGATATACCTATAACAAATAAGCCCTTGAAAAGTTGTTCAACATCTAAGCCGTCAGGGAAATGCGAATTACAACTGTAATGAGATATCACTGCTCTCACTATCCATGACATACCTATTTAGTGACAACACCAAATGCTGGGGAAGATACAGAGAAACTGGGCCTCTCCTACACTGTTGGTGGGAATGTGAAATGGTACACTCTAGAAAAGATTTTGGTGCTCTCTTATAAAATTAAACATGCAATTATCATACCCAGGAATTTCACTTTTGGGCATTTATCCTAAAGAAATGAAGAGTCATGTTTACACAAAACCTGGACATGAGTGTTCACAGCAGTTCTATTTGAAACAGCCAAAAGCTGGAATCAGCCCAGATGTTCTTCAGTGGATCAATGGTTAAATAATCTGTGGTATAGCCATACCATGGAATATACTACTCTGTAATAAAAAGGAATAATATGGATGAATCTCCAGGAAATTACATTTAGTGGGAAAAAAACCAATCCCAAAGGTTTATATTGAATTGACTCTTTTATTCATTTATATAACATTTTGAAATAAAATTTTAGGAATGGAGGATTAAGTAGTGATTGTCAGGACTTACAGTGAGGAAGTGGGGATAGGAAGAAGAGCTGGAGGGAAGTGGGGGTGGTTATAAAAGTCAGCATGAGGGATCCTTGTGGTGTTGGAAATGTTTAGTATCTCGACTGTGGTGGTAAACATGAACCTACAAAAATGGTAAAGAATTTAATACACACATACAAACAAAACTGAGTAAATGTGTATGAAATTGGAGGATCATATTAAAGTCAATATCCTGGTTGTGACACTGAACTACAGTTTCACAAAATGTTATCATTGGGAAAAACTGGGCAAAGTATAAGAGGGATTCTGTTTTTATTAATTTTTATAAACTCATGTGAATCTACAATTATTTCCATACAAATTTCAATTTTAAAAATATATAAAAGTTGAAGAGAAATATGTTCTTTTAGTTGTTCTTATTTGTTCTTTTTTTATAAACATCATACTTAATAGAATGGTCATGCAATTAAAAATTGAATAAGAGGAACTGAAGCCCTGTGGTTACTTATCAACATAGCAAAACTAAAATAAATACAAGCACATCCTAAAAATTATTTTCAAAGGCTCTATAAAATGTAATTTTACAAAGTTACTAAATGTCCTTGTTTCAGGAAAGCAATTTCCTTCTATTAAAGCCCAGACTTTCTGAAGTGAATATCCTTTGTCAAGATTGACTTAAACAATGCTATTCTACAATATATGATAAAGAAATGCAAGGGAGAATCTATATTGAGGGAGCAATAATGCACCTGTATTTCTAGCAGATTGTTGCCATACGTTTCATCACACCACCACCAGGTTCCATGAATCATGTAAAAGAAAACTGATAAGTCACAGTGCCTTCACTCAGTTTATAATAAATGGGAAAATGACAAGGTCAGGTACCTGCTATATTATTTTTTAAAGAAATCACATAATTATTTGGAAAATATTCATGTCACAAAACTTTAAATCCATGTACAAAATGTAGCATTTTATATACCATACAAAAATATAGAAACTGTAAAAACATACTGAAGTCCAAAAAAAAAATAACAACAACAATAAGAAATAAGAGAGACAGTCTACGTAGCAGTCATTACAGGATGATTCCCTTAGTGGGCTGAATGGTGGCCTCCAAAAAAATGTGTCAAAATCCTAATCCTGGAACCAGTGAATGTTACATTATTCAGAAAATGGTCAGATGTAATTAAGAGTCTTGATAAGAGATCACCCTAGATTATCCAGTGGGTCCTAAATCCAATGACTAATGTCCTATAAGAGTGAGAGGGAGAGAAGGAGATTTGACAGAGACAGAAGAAGAGAAGGTAATGTGAAAACAGAGGCAAAGCCTGGGGTGATGTGGCCTAAAGCCAAGGAACACCCAGGAAAGCCGAGGTAGCCACGGGAGCTGCAAGAGACCAAGAACAGAGACACCCCCCACCCCATGATGTTCTTTAGGAAGGAACGTAGTCCTGCTGAATTTTGGACTCCTAGCCATATAACCATGAGAGAATAAATTTCTGTTGTTTAAGCTACCAAGTTTGTGGTAATTTGTTACAGCAGCTAATAGGAAACTAACATACTCCTTTTAATAGGGAATACAACCCATACACCTGCCAATCAAAGAAGCAAAATATAAAAATCACTGTTATGGTTGTTCGAAACTGTATGTACCCCAGAAAAACATGTTCTTAAATTTAATCTATTGCTGTGGGGGTGAATCCTTTGTAAGCAGGGCCTTTCGATGAGGCCACTTCAGTTAAGGTGTGACCCATGCCAATCAGGATGGGTCTTAATCCTATTACTGGAGTCCTTTATAAGAGGATGAAATTCAGAGAGAGAAAGTCACAGGAAATAAGAAGCTCAAATCATCAAAACCTAGAAGAGAAAGGACAGACCAGTGAGAAAGGAACCAAGAATTGCCAGCAGCCAGCCCCAGAAAGCCACCGTATTTAGGGAGAAAGTATCTCCTTGGTGATGCCTTGATTTAGACATTTTCCTGGCCTCAAAACTGTGAACAAATAAATTCCCATTGTTTAACCCACCCCATTTCATGGCATTTGCTTGTGCAGCCTAAGAAACTAAAACAAGTATCTTTTAAATTCAGGATAAAAATTCTTTAGGATTCTAGCTATCTAGAATCTAGTTTATGTAAACATGAGACCTAAATGGTGTTGAATCTAGAAGAAACAAGAAATAACCAAACAGAAAAGTATCTCTGAGGACCTCCCCCCTGCAAAAAAAAGTTTAGAACATAATCCACTTTTAATTATGTTCAAAAAAGAAGCAGTATTTGCGTCCCCCAATCAAATAATTCCTTGAATTAATAAGCATTCAACAAGGAATGAGCATATAATTGATGAATATAAGCTAAACTGATATGTTTACAATATACCAGAATCACTAGCTAAAATCATAATGGAAATATATCTATTGGACAGACCTGGAATAGTTAATGTCTGCTTCTAAGATTTCAACTACAGACACAAGAAAAAAAGATCCTCACATTTTCCATCTGTCTTGATTGTGGCAGCCAAGATTGAATGGGGGAATACAGGAAATACTAAAAACATAGGGAGGGGGAGATAATTTTTGCAATTGAGAAACAACCTTGTGAAAGTGAAAAGCTTCTTTTTACTCACAAAAGGAATCCAAAAATTTTAATAATATATGTATATATGAGAGGAAAACAGTCCATTCACAAAAGTAATGAAAAATATGAAACATAGTAGTATCAAGCAATAACTTTAACCAACCATGCATAAATCTATATGAAGAAAATAAAGAAACAAAAACTAAAGACAAAAAAGAAGACTTCAATAAGTGGGACATGCTAAGTTGTTGGGTGGAAAGGTTAAATACTGCAAGAGACCAATTAGCTCCAAATTTGTAAGTTTGAGTCAATGCAAAAAAATCCTAGATATATTTTTCAAGAAACTTGGTCAAATGTCTCCAATGTACAACTGGTATAAAAATATAGTGGAAAAGGACAGATCTATAAAGTAAACTAGTGAGAATGATGATGACAAGATCTGCTAAATATTAAAACATAATATAATCTCAAGTATGTAAAACATAAGAAAAAATAAACAGCTAAATGAAGCAGAACAGATGCCCCAGAAATAAAATTTATTATGTAACATATGGTAAAGCAAGCAATAAAAAAGGGAATATTTAATCAATAAACTTTGTAAGGACAATAGACTAGCAATTAGGTGCAGTGGGAGTAGGAAATCGACCAGATCTTTATACCATACCACATATGAAAATAAAGTGCAAATTAACTGAAGACATAACTGCTAAAAATTAAATAACAAGTAAACCAGACAGAAATAGATAATTCTCCAGATTTGGAGGCAATGGAGAAAGGAAAAGAAAAGGACTTTCATATTCAATGGAACAAGACAAAAAAAAAAAAGATTGAAAGATTGTCTATGCTCAAATGTTAAATACTGTTTTGGTTTGCTAAAGCTACTGGAATGCAAAATAGGAAACGGAACGACTTTCATAAAGGAAGTTTATTAAGTTGCAAGTTTACAGTTCTAAGGCCTTGAAAATGTCCAAATTAAGGCACCCACAAGAGGTTACCTTCACTCAAGAAAGACTGATGCCGTCTGCAACACCTCTGTCAGCTGGGAAGGCATGTGGTTGGCATCTGCGGGTCCCTTGCTCCTGGGTTCCATTGCTTTCAGCCTCTGTTTCCTGTGAGAGTTCCTCACTTGGCTTCTCCAAGGCTGGGTTTCATCTCTTGACTTCCTTTGACTCTCTCCAGGTTCTGGCTTCTTAGCAGCTCATGGGAAAGCACATGGCCACATCTGCTGGGCCCTGCATCTCCAAACATTAGGGTTTCATATTGGCTCTGTTAGCTCTGTCACTTCTGTTCTCCAAGCCCCGGCATCTGAGGTTTCTACAAAATGTTTCTCCTTTTAAAGGACTCTACTAAACTAAGAGAAACCCACCTTGAACAAAGGGAGTCACATCTCCTTCTAATCAAAAGGCCACATCCACAATTTGGTGTGTCACATCTCCACAGAAGTAATGTAACCAAAAGGTCATATCCACAACTGGGGGTGTCACAGCTCTGTGGAGATAATCTAATCAAAAGGGTTTCCGCCCTACACTACTATATGAGGATTAAAGAACATGGCTTTTCTGGTGTATACAATAGTTTTAAACTGGCACAGATACTAAAGAATAGGAACAACAAAACATAAAAAACAAATGATATGGAGAAAAATTTGTAATAAATAAGGCAGAAAAAAGGATTAATATCCTCAATATCTAATAATTTGCTCAGAGTGAAAAACACAAACACTATGACCCTACAAAAAAGACATTAATAAACAATATAGAAAAGAATGAATAAATAAAGAGATGTTAACTTTAACAATAAAAAGACAATTAACCCAATTAAAGCAGACAAAGGATTTAAAGGGATATTTCTCCAAATAAGATATACAAATGGCCAACAAGCACAAGGAAAAATGCTCAACATCAGTAGTCATTTAGAAAATACAAATAAACACTACAATGAGATACCAGTTCAAAGTCATCTAGGATCACTACAAAAAAACAACACACACACACACTGAAAAAAATAAAGGAAAATAAGTGTTGGCAAAGCTGTGAATGAACTTGGAAAATTGTGGAACATTCATACACTGAGGATGGGAATGTAAAATGGTTGAAACACTTTGGAAAAAAGTTTGGCATTCCCTCAAAATGTTAAACATAGAGTGTAGGCCCAAGAGAACTGAATACATATGTCCACAAAAAACCTGCACACAAACATTCATAGTAGCATTGTATCATAACAGGCAGAACATGGAAAGAACCCAAATGTCCATCAACTGATGAATGGATAATCAAAATGTGGTCTCTCCATATAGTAGAATTTTGCATTATTCACTCATAAAAAGGAATGAAATACTGCTACTGCCACAGCATGTATGAACCTTGAACCTATCTATCATACTAAATGAAAGAAACCAGTCACAAAAGACCACATATTGTATCATTCCATTTATAGGAAATGTCCAGAATAGGCAAATCCATAGAGATAGAAAATAGATTAGTGGTTGCCAGGGGCTGCAGAAGGAAAATGGGGAGTAACTGCTACTGGGTACAGAAGAAAAAAGATGTACAAGTAATGGGCAACAGCAATGAGCACTGGTTTCATTCCAGTACCCTGTTCCAGGCTTTTTCCAAGGCTAAGGTGCATCTTGCACTGGGGACTGTGAGAGACTCTGGTATCTCTTTTTCTCCCTCATGCTAACTTCTGTCAATTTTTTCTGTTGTTTATAGAAAAAGATGTCTAAATGAATACGTTGTATTTTAATTGCAAATGTTTCCATCCCTTTGAACAGCTGCAGGTATAAATATTAATTCACTGGTCATTTCCTGGGGTCCTTAACGTGCCAGGCACAGTTAAGGCACAGTGGCTGTGGTGCTTCCTAAGACAAGTAGTCACTGAAGCATTATTTATAGTAGCAGAAACTTCCCAAATAGCTGTCCAATAACCAGGGAACTCAACACAGTGTTACTTAAACATTAACGTATTATTATTATTATTATTATTATTTTATTTTTTTAACATGGGCAGGCACCGGGAATTGAACCCGGGTCCTCAGGCATGGCAGGCAAGCATTCTTACCTGCTGAGCCACCGTGGCCCGCCCATTTTTTTTTTTTTACGTATTATTTTTAATAAAAAGAAAAAGAATGTTAAGTGAAAAAATAATGTTAAATTAATATATATTTTAGTCACGATATAAAATTATTTTTTACCCTGTATATGGAACAAAAGAGTGGAAGGATCAAAGTGTTGGCAGTTATCATCTTGGAGTAGCAAGACAACAGTCATTTCCAAATTTTCCAAAATGAACAATCTTACTTCAGGGAATAAAATAAACTTAAAACTGGGCCACGGTGGCTTAGCAGGCAGACTTCTCACCTGCCATGCCGGACACCTGGGTTTGATTCCCGGTGCCTGCCCATGCAATAAACAAACAAACAAACAAACTTAAAACAGAGTCAACATTAAGAAGAGCTTTAAGAAAACTGATCCAGGAGTCAGGGCAGCAGAGGAATCTGTCCTCTGATTTTAAAGAATTTGCAGGCACTCAAACAAGGCTCACCCCCATGCCATCTCCTAGAAACTCCAGGGGAAGGGATGGTTTCCCCTGCCCCAGGAATAACAGTAGCCCAGGTACACAGAGAGGATGAAAATTTCCTTGGAGGTCCCCACCCACAGCTCTTGTGTCAGGAAACGGCTTTGAAGTTGTGGTCCTTGGAGCCCTAGAGGATCTCTGGACGTAAATTGGGGTGGGGGTGGAAGGAAGTAAATAGGGGACCAGCTTCCCCTACCTTCTCTGCCCTGTCCTTTCAACAGAGGAGGACAAGGCCTCCTTTTTTCTTTCCTACATCCTCCCCCCATGCTGTTTTACATTCTGAGCACACACAGGGGATTTCACTTGAGGAAAAAGTCCCAGTTACTAAATATCTGAAAATCACTGGGGTGATTCAGGAATTATAAATGAATATTTTAAATGATGCCTTCCTGTCAAGTGATACTAACAGCTCAGTAATGAAAAACTCTCTAAAGGGCAACAAAAATTCTCAGGAAGAAGCTGCTTTCCTTATCAATTCAGTTTGTGGAAGGCTGCCTGCTTACCACTCAGTTTTCATTCTTGGTTTAAGGGTTAAAACAAAAAGTAAATGACTGAAGCTGGGGCCATGCTCACTTCTGAAAGCCGCTGTTGGTCCAGATGGGTTCAGATGTGGTCTCCCCTCACCTGCCTCTGTGCCCCAGCCAACTCAGTAATGGATGCTCAGGCTACAATGCCTTTTTCACACCAAAAAAAAAGCAACTGCGCAACATATATGCTCCTGAAGAAGCAAAGGAAGCACTGAATGCATTTAATAAAAATGAGAGTTGATGAGTTACAAATTTTAAGTTTGAGAATTTTCCAAGAACTTGACTGTTCATAATCAGTCATTTCCTGATGACTCAGATGACCATTTTATGTATCAATAATTTACATATAACTATTAAATGTTTCAATAATTGTGGTAGGTTGAACTACGTACCTGTGGTAGTTAGATTCAGTTGTCAACTTGGCCAGGTTCTGTTGCTGTGGACATGAGCCAATGGTACCTGAACCTCACCTGTTGCTGGTTACATCTGCAGTCGGCTAGGAGGTGTGCCTGCTGCAATGAATGACGTTTGACTTAATTGGCCAGTGCTTAAATGAGAGAGCACAATGTAGCACAACCCAAGCAGCTCAGCATACCTCATCACAGGACTCGCAGTTCAGTCCAGGCCTTTGGAGGTACAGAAAGGAATCACCCCCAGGGAAAGTTGTTGGAACCCAGAGGCCTGGAGAAAAGGCCAGTAGAGATCATCCTGTGCCTTCCCACATGAGAGAACCTCAGATGAAAGTTAGCTGCCTTTCCTCTGAAGAACTAATTAAATAAACCCCCTTTTATTAAAAGCCAATCTGTCTCTGGTGTGTTGCATTCCACAGCTAGCAAACTAGAACAGTACCCTAGATAAAAATGTCCCTAATCTTGGTTAGTATTTCTGTGCGCATGAACCCATTCTAAATAGGACCTCTTAAAGATGCTATTTTCAAGTTAAGGTGTGGCTCAACTGAATGAAGTAGGGTCTTAATTCAGATTACTAGAGTTCTTTATAAGCAGAAAAAATTCAGACACAGGAAAAGAAAGCCACAGGGAGAAGCCAGAAGCTAGAAACCAACAAACTGGAAGAGAAAGGAGAGGACATGGCCATGGTCATGAGGAACCCAAGCACTGCCAGCCAGTCAGAACACTACTGACTCCAGAAAGTAGCAAGCCTTCTAGCCTCTAAATCGTGAGCCAATAAATTCCTGTTGTTAAACCAACCCACTGTGTGGTGTGAGTTATAGCAGCCTAGAAACCAAAGGCAGTAGTAATCTTACAAATATTTTTTGTTCTCAGAGACTTTTGAAGGTTGAAAGGAATTTAGAAGGTATAAAATCCGATTTCCCTGCTTTACAATAAGGAACAGAGGAGCCAAAGGTAAAAGGACTTGCCCAAAGTCATAGAAGAAAAGGCAAGACTAGAAATCAGCATTTTCTAACTTTTGTGGATGTATTTTAAATGTGTAGGGTTTGGATCACAGCACCAACGGACTTAACCTCTCTGAGCTTCAGTTTCCTCATCGCTAAAATGGAACTAGAACTATCTACCATCTGAGGTTATTGGAGAATCAGAAATAATGTCACTCACATAGACCCTGGGATGAGAGATGATTAAAAAATGACATTATTACCATGCTACACTGCTCCAACAACATTATTTACAACCAAACATAATTTCTAGTTTCATGTATTTTTCACTTAAGAAAATTCAATTCAGTTCAATTCACCTGCATCAGTCATTTTATTTATTATATCACTGAAAAATAAAATAAAAATATTAAAATTATATTATACATCAATATTTTTTAACATCTAATATGATAAAAGAATTAGAGGAAAAAACACACACTGCTCTCTGCTTATAGACTGGGTATATTAGGCAAAATGGCCTCATGAAATTTCAAAATGCTATGGCCACAAAGCACAGGGTGATACTGTATATCATTTTAAAACATTTACTGGATACCTGTTTGAGTAGGAAATTCTGCTTGGAACAACACTGAACATACAGTATGTTACTGTTTAATTTTTAAGCTTTCACCAGATGTTACACTATTTGCAAGATTAGTATTACTGTTAGAAAGTGTTCCATTACCAACAATGTGTGGTGTTTTTTTTTTTAATCTTCAAACTAGTGTTGTTCATGCCTTTATGTTTTTTGCCGAGTTTCTCTGTACTGAATTCTGAATTTAACCTTTCAGGTAGAAATAAATATATACAAATAACAGTCTATCTAACTTCCAGAAAAACTAATGGAAATATTCTGAAGGAGTATAGAAAAACAGCTTTAAGGTATAGGATATACCCCACCACAGAGATTTTGGCAGAGTTACTGCAATGGCAAAAAACATGATGGCCAATATAAATTCAAATGGCTTCACAGTCAACATGAGTTTTCAATTTTCATTTTCAAGTTTCAGATTTTATTTATACCAACATCACTGTATACCTTAAATTTGGGGGTGGGGGTGAGGGGTGGGGGGGCGGAATCGGTCAGCCTGAGAAGCTATGAGGTAGACTGTTAGATTTTGAAGAATGATAAATCAAGGCAGTTTCTTATTAGCAACCTATTATTTTTCTCAAGCCCTGCATGACTATCAGCGCTTACATCACATCCTATAGGAATATTGGATCCATGCTGTCACAATAGTATTTAAAGTCACACCTATGCTGACTGCCCAATTTAGAAAGCACATTGTTCTGTGCTGCTCGTTTCTCCCTATGTTGGGAATTGGGTTAGTGTTCTTGGCTGCTCGAACAAATATCGTGCAACGCGCCAGCTTCAACAATGGGGATTTATTAGCTCACAGGCTGGAAGCTAAAAGACCAAGTCAAAGCCTCATCAAGGACATGCTTTCTTCTCAAAGACGAGCATTCTGGGGCTGACTGTTGGCCATCCTCTGTCATGGCAAGGCACAAGGTGACCTCCCCTGGTCTCCCCCTTCTCTCCTAGGTTCTGTGGATTTCATATTCTGGCTGTTCTCTTTGACTTTCTCTATCTGTCTGAATTTCATTCTGCTTATAAAGGACCCCAATAATAGGATTAAAACCCATCCTGATTGAGGTGGGTAACACCTAAACTGAAATAAAATAAAAAGGTCCTAGTTGTGATGGGTTCACACCCACAGGAAAGCATTAGTTTTAAGAACATGTTTTTCTGTAATACATACAGCAATAAACCACCACAGGAATTAATGGGTTTTATGGTTCGTTCTTATTTTTACTTTTACCTCAGTGCTTTTATGTCTCCATGGAAGAAATCTTTTAAAAAAATCAAGTTCAGGACTTGTCCAAGATATTTAGGGCATCGCTGAACGAAGCTGCAGGCACAAGCACCCCGAAGGTAGGTGCTCTGTCACACCCCACTCTGCCTCCCCAGAGCGCTGGTGCAGTCATCTCTGTGAAGACGGTGGTGATGGTTCACCCCCAGCTCCACATCAGAATCAAACCAGCCCGACCTGACCACAGCCTTAACTCAGACCTCACAAAGGAGTAATTCCTTTTCTCACTCTCCCTGGGCGATGTGTTTCACAGTAAAATATCAAGTGCATCTCCTTCCTGGTCTCTCATTTCGTAGTTCCAGACTGTAGGATGTGAGTACAGGACATCTATACTTTACATTCCCTCCTCCCATCATCCAGAAACAGCCTCAGATTTTCACAGATATATTTATATATCTATAAAATGCATCACACTTCCTCTAGAAAAACCTCAGTACATTCACTGTTAACTAGAACTCTTAGTTTACAAAGTTTATAAAGTCATAAAAGAACATTGCAGGGAGAGCCCCAGATACCTTACAATACTACTGAATCCAAATAGTGGCAAGAGGACAGAAGATGCTGCACGCGTATTTTGGGAAAGCTCTTAGATATGACACCACAGCATAAACAACAAAAGAAAAAATACATTGGACTTCATCAAAATTAAAAATTTTTGTGCTTTAAAGGATACCTTCAAGAAAGTGAAAACACAAATATAGTGGTAATAGTTGCAGAATATAGTGGTAATAGTTGCAGAATACACTTAAAAAACCTCTGAATTGTATACACTTAAAGGGATGAATTTTGGTATATGAATTATATCTCAATAAACCTACTGTTTTTTTTTAAATTCCCTGAAGAAAGAAAATTAAATTTAAAATAGGAATAGTTTTCTTAATTTCTCATTTTTTTGAGGTCTAAAACATTAGTCTCTTGCAAATATTTTGATTTAATGTATCTTGGATCCTGCTACTTTATCACCTGAGACTCATTATTTGAAATCAGAAAAATAAGATTTAGCAATTTCTTACTCTTGCCAACATGTGAAGTTTGCCATTCGGGCATTTTAAGAGTGATCCCCATACTTCAGCAACACGTATGCAAATTCACAATATCTCTGCTGTTTTACAGCAGTTTTGAAAAGTATATACTGTGTAACTCACTGATTGTCCTGCTATTTTTAGATATAACCTAGCCATCAAAATTGATGCTAACTAATGCCTAATAATTTGGCATGTAAATTTCAGATCATTGTTTTCACATTAAACATGTAAAAAAAAATTTTTTAATTAAAGAAAAAAACAAAAGGAAGGGTGGTGATAGGAGAAAAGGCTGAGGGAAGGTTAGGGCCAAACTGCAAAGGTCCTTCCTTGCATGTCAGACTGGGGATCATCTGAGCTCATCCTTCTGAGAAGACAGATCTGTATTTTAGAAAGAGAACTGCTGTAAGGAGGGAGACTTTTAGCAGGTCAGGACGATGGTCTAAAGAAGAGTCCTCAAGTCTACAACCAGTTCTCAGATGCAGCAGGCAGGCAGGTGTAGTTTGGCTGAACAGTGTTTTCAAAACATCTCAAATGTGAATACCTGGCAGGGAGGAGAAGGCCAGAACCCTCTGTGGTGCCATGGTTCCAATTCTCCCTTCTTTTAGTTTGCCCAGGAAGAAACCCCTTTTTATGTCACCCACAAATGGCCAATGGAAGCATTTCAGTTTGAGTCCTTTGCCTGAACCAAAGTGGTAACAGTGTAAAGAGAGGAGACAACATAGTCATGAGATAATTGAGAAAATGACAGTGGTTCTTTGGTGGTGGGAGGACACTGAGCAAAATTAGTGTTTGAACTTCAATGTACTGAACCCACACCCCAACCCTGGGAGATAACAGAGCTTCTGCTGATCTCGCTATTCTGAACAGCTTGCACTCTTGGGTTATGGCCTCTTATGCAATAATAGAAGTAAGTAAAGTCTTTTTAAGTGCTTTGTGAATGGTGTTTTCTTTTCTGCTGAAGGCTTTGACAGGAAGCTTTTAAAAGCACACCTTTGCTAGGAAACAAAGGTTCTTTGAAACACAAGTTGCACACTTTTAAAGTTGTTAGAGGGTTCTGGTACTAGCCAATGATATGATATTCCTTTTATTTGCCCTAAATTCATCTCTCAAAAAATTTCTCTCTCTCAAGATAAAAACAGTGACCCCTCAGTTCCAAGCTAACACTTCGTATTAAACTTTGGTCACCCAGCTCATTCCTGCAGAGTATAAGTTCCTTGAGGGTTGCGACTGTGTGGCTCATTTAGTTCAGTGACCCAAGAGCTTAACTGGTTCCTGGTACACAGCAGGGCTGTTATCACTGAAAAGTTTACACATCTACGGTCACAGCCAAAATCTATAAGCTTTTTTCAGTTCCAGTTATCTGTAGGCCTCTGAACCA
The DNA here is from genome assembly GCA_004026745.1 of Myrmecophaga tridactyla. Classification (NCBI taxonomy): domain Eukaryota; kingdom Metazoa; phylum Chordata; class Mammalia; order Pilosa; family Myrmecophagidae; genus Myrmecophaga; species Myrmecophaga tridactyla. Next base: position 66,583 of record PVIY010002482.1, read on the forward strand.
GGTCCAGTTCCAACTGGCTCTCATTCAGATAAGATAATAAAGACAGTGGAGAAGAGAACCAGGAGGCTGACCCTGAGGGCTTCAAGACCCTTTCTGAGGAGCTGGCTTTGTGTTTTACTATTTCTACCAGTTTTATCACTGTCCCCACATTTCTTAGCAGTCAGCTATGAGGGATGCTTTCTCCCCCATGAGCTCTTAGGTTGAGCTACATGGCACTCTTTTTCCTAGGCTTAACTTGTACCAAGCGGTTATTGTATGTATGCTTTCTTTTTCTTTAATTAAAAAAACACTTTTTTTTACATATACCTCTATATTGCTTATAAATCTTTCTAAAATTTAAAAGTTATATAACGAAACCAAATATTAAACTAATTCAGAAAGATTAATCTATTTTTCACTTTCTGTGATTTTAAGGTTCAGGAAACCGTGAAAGCTCATGTGAGCCAAAATATTCATAGTTTACTTGAATTGGAAATCTACAAATTGATTATAACAAACAAAGCAGGTAAGATCAGTAAACTATTTAAGGGCAATATTAGATGGCTATTTTTGTTGGGTTTTAGCTATACCAATCAACATCAATCTCTTTGACAGGATAAATAATTACTCTTTCAGTAGATACTGACATTAGTAAATGCCATGAGGATATTAACAGACAGCATCACTTTAAAGTCTAGGCTCACAGGGATGAATGAGGTGATTCTTATAAATGTTAATGCAAGTTCTGCAGTTTATTCCACTCCATCTTATTGAAAATATTATCTGGTGGAGTCGACTGCAACCTCGAAATACAGTTTTCCCTAAAGAAAGTGCTGCAACTTCCTTTAGCTTCAGAGTGACTATTACTTGGAGGGGAAGTTACAATTTCAGTAAGAATTTAAGGGGCATTTAAAATATGACTGTGTTCAAAAGAAGTGCATTTTTTATTTATAAAACTTATTTTAATGTATAGTTGTCAAATAAACAAATTGATGTGCATAAACATATAAAGCATATGGAAATACCTCACATAAATCCAATGAAGCATTACTATACCTAGGAACCTTGATAGTAAGGAAGATTAATAAAGTAGTACACAAGTGGAGCAACCACTAGTCACAAAATCCTAGCCAGACATTGTGACAGATACAAAATATCAAGCCTTCCTTGCCTTCCAGGGACAGGCAGCTCTGTGGGTCCGCACTAGAGAAGGGAGAGGGGGAGTTCTGCTGCTCAGAAAGCCATCAGCTATTTCAGTTCTTGACCCTGGTGTATAGGGAAGGGGAGAGCTACTAACTCAGCCTCTATTACCTCACAGACCTCAGGTAGCATGCTTCCACCCCACGTGGGTCCCGGTGAACACAGAGGTATCCCTCTATGAGGACGTGACAGCACTGACACATCTTGGTGAGTGACAAGATTTGAGGAAGCGTAGCATGGAGTCACTGCCTGATGGCCTCATGGCCCAATGGTTGTCTGTCTCTTGATGACCACACACGCTTGTTTATAATTTAAGAGGCCCAAGCTGTGGACAAAGCATGAAAAGATGCATCCATTGTACAGCCATCCTGTGAGTGACTAAAAAAAAATGTCACAGGACCAGAGATGTGCCCTAACCCAGGGGAAAAAAAAAGATGTGGCCCGCCTTCAGAGCTGGTTGGAGAAACACAGGTGACATTTTATAAAGGAAGGTAAATGTGGGTGGTGGTCGTGGTGAGGGAGTGAGTTAGAGAAGAAAGAAATTTCTCAAGCAAAAGCTATAGAGTGGGTGTAAAGATAGTTTTAGTGGTAGAATTCTTACCTTCCATGCGGTAGACCCAGCTTCGGTTCCTGGCCCGTGTACTTCCTCAAAAAAACAAACAAGCAAAACAAAAAACCAACCAAACAAAAAAAATTCAACAAATGGTGCTACAATAATGGGGTACTCACACGGAAAAAGAATGAAATGTGATCCCTGTCACAGAGCACAAAAAAAAAAGCTATAGAAATACAGAGAAAGAAAAGTGTTTAAGAGAAACATACACCCAATTTTATTCACATCAATTTAAATCATCAGGAAGGATGCTAGGAACTCAGGAACAAAATGAAATTTAAAAGAAGCTTCCTCATAACTTGCCAAACCCCAACCAAAACCATTACAGCCAATCCTAAAGAACACCTAGGGCAATAAATAAGATTTTACAAAGGTTCCATGCACTAGGGTAACTTTCCAGAAATCTACAACCTCCAGATGGGTCCCTGGACCAGAAAAGCCCTGAAACCTAGAGGAGCCAGCCTCTCCAGAACATCAGCTAGTTCCATCTCCTTACCCTGTATTACCGACAGCCCCTTCCAACATGAAAAAGTTACAATGGCCATAGCCCAAATACCTCTAAAAGAGTGGGACAGAAAGATCAAACGTGATGGTGGAATTATACAGAGAAAGTAGAGTTTAACAAACGAATATGAGTACTGAATCATTAAATTGAAATTTCTTTTAGTCTCTAGTATCTTAGAGCAGCTAGAAGTAAAAACCTAAAATTGTGGAATTGTAATCCATATCAAACTCTGAAATCGTTCTACAACTAATTGTTGTGATGTGCTTTGAAATTTATTGCTTTTTTGTATATAAGTTATTTTTCACAAAAAAGTTTAAAAAAAAATAAATTGTGATGATAAAAAAATATTTATCCCTTCTAGTCTTCTATATTCTGGAGCAGCTAGAAATCTGAGAGGATAGTATGGTAGCCCATGACAAGCTCTGGCATGTCCTGAAACTACTTGTTGAAGAGTGCTTTGAAAATTATTGCTTTTTTCTTTCTTTGCCTTGTATATACGTTATATTATACAATAAAAAAGTCTGAAGAAAAAAAGACGCTTTCTGCTCTTGATTGGTAATGAGACAGAAATAAATTTGCAATAACAATCACAAAAACATACCTTCAAACAGGCACATGGAAGAAAGGAAGCATAGAGCTGACATAAACTTTGATGTAAATACAGCTTAAAGTATTTTTCCTTTTCTTTTAGTGATTTCACACCTTCTCCTGTTCAAAAATAGCACTATGTATTAATTCCCTGTTAAATGTGATCTTTGAAATTTGCGTTTATGTCTGGCATGACTTTATCCCCATATCACCTATTCCTGCCCCCCACATTCCCGTTCCTTCTGGCAACACCCACCTAAATTTCAGCACATTTTCCCTCACAAATTTAGCATCAGCTTAAGTCATCAACTATATTTAGAGCTTACCTTCATCCTTACTGAAATATAAAAGATAGCTACCATTATGGGTGTGTTTTGTTTATGAAGAAAAGGTGTCCGTTTTTAGTTAATATGTTTAAATTCATCACTTCTGTGTTTAAGCATGGCTTTGACAGATGCCGGGTAGGAGGAAAACCGCATACTGATCAGAAAACAAACAGGAGCATTCTTCATTTTATTATGTGAACTCCCCACACAGTATGCCATGTGGAATTTGTGTGGGAACTTATTTACTATACTACAAAAGCTGCCTTTAGAATATATTCATGAAGGACAAAAGCAGGACGCTTTTATACAAGTCAAATGTCACTTCAGAAAATACTCTGGAATGTCTGGAAAGTATTCCAATGTTTCCGAGCCACTGGAAAGTATAATTTGCCTTTCGCAGCAAGAGTTAACTGAAGGGATAAGGTATATTTAATTAAAATGAAAACACCTTCTGGCCAGAGACTGAGCTGTCAAGATGCTGCGGAAGAAGACCCTCCAGAGGGTTCAGTGGCTAACATGCGACAAACGACAAGAGCTGGGGGCTCAGGAGTACATGGCCAGGCAAACTCCCAGTGAGGGAACTCAGACTGACCCTCCACACATTTTCACTCAGTTTCTGCTTCATTCCTGTGGGTGCTCAAAGACCCTGAGCTTCCTTCTGCTTCTTAGGGGAGGTGCTATGTTCATCTGCAGAATCCACTGGACTGGACTTCAGACACATATTTAGGACAGAGAAGATACATTATGTACTATATAAAATGGAAAGAGCAATTTATGATTTGCACTGAATCACCCCCAAGACCCAGTAAAGTTGAGCAAGACCCAGATCAGGTATCCTGTTTGTTCGTGGCCAATTATTAGAACTTGGTGATTTAACTGAAAAAGCAAAAGTCAGTTGTGCCAAAAGTAAATGTCAACAGGCAGGGGATATGGGGGAGGGGTATGGATTCTTTGTGGAAGAAAAGGAAATGTCTTCATATAGATCATGGTGCTGAAGGCTTGTCTATACACTAAGGTTGGATTGTATGATGTGTAGATAAAACTGTTTAAAAATGAAAAAAAAAGCAAATGGTAGTTTTTAAGCAAGAAATCTACCATAAGAAATGACTCTATCTCTGCTTCTGATAAGATTGAATTGTCACAAAATGCAACAAGGACAAAAATGCAAACCTATCACTCAAATTTAAAAGCAGGCATCCCAGGAAGAAGGTAACTTACTTCCTGAGTTACTTTACAGAGGGCCTTGCCAATTCCAAGCCCACTGTTGAGGCTCATATCAGTGGAGAGGATTTTTTTGCCTCACCACTACTTGGGAGTTTTTAATACAGTTCTTGACTCTCTTTCCACAGGCTCTTTGGGGTGTGTATATTCCCTTGAAAATTCTCTCAGGTCTAAAAAAAAAGTTTAAAAAGCATTTCTAAGAAGAATTAACACAAGATTAGAGCAATGGCTCCTAATTCCCTCTTTGTAATTTTCCAGGCATTAAAAAATAACTGGTCAGCTATGAGGTCACTAATTCTGCTCAGGGGTTGTGCAAAAGCTTAGGATAAAAATACAGAAATGGGAGCTGAGGAGGTGCCTTTCCTTCTTTTGCCTTTGGGGCTTTGAGTATAATTTGTCTATGAGCTTGACATTGGCACTTGCGTGCCTGTGGGGCTCTGAGAGTCACCCAGGGCAACTCTAAACTCACTATACCACAGATGCTTCGGGGAGGGTCTGGTTCTCATCTGAGCCCTCAAGTCAAGCTGAATGGCCAGCATGTAATATAACATGCATGTTCGTGGAAAGAAAGAAGGAAGGAAGGAAAGGGAATCAAGAGAACAAAAAGGCTGGGTGGTGTCTGCTGCTGGAGTGAAGATGCATCTCAGTTTGGCCTAGACCAGGACCCCAGCATTTGTTGAGAAAGTGATCCCTCTGGCAAGATAGCACAAATTTAAGTTCTTTTCAGACTTCCCTTAAAGACCAGCTCAGAGGCCATCAAAGAAAGGTTTTGCTACTGCAATTGAAACAGTAAAAAAAACTTTAAAAAGAAAGGTTTTAGTTTTACAGAAAAGTCTAAAAAATGAATGAGAGAAACTGGTCCTCGTGGATAATATAACATATTATAAAGCTTCAACAATTAAACAGTTTGGAACTGGGAATAAATAAATGTATTAATGCATCACAATAATTAAAAATATATAGGGTAATTTAATTTATAGTGAAAGTTATATTTCAAGAGAAGAGATTATTCAATAAATGAGTTTAACGAAACTTGGCAGCCATCTGGAAAAAATAAGGCCAGATTCCTACTTCCAAACTGATTTCAGATGGATCAAAGTTTCTAAATGTAAAAATGTGAATCATCTCAATGAGGAAACTTTCTCTTTCGAAGCAGGACACAACATCCATAAAATCAAACAACAAATAGAAAAAAATACTTGCAACACAGATAGAGACAAGGAGCTAACTTCCTTAATTTAGAAAGTGCTCAAACAAAAGATAAAATGAACAGGAAAATGGAGAAATCACACAAAGGAAATTTGCAGGTAAAGAAATACAAATTGCAAAATCAAAACATTAAAAAATGGCCTGCCATGCCGGAGACACGGGTTCGATTCCTGGTGCCTGCCCATGCAAAACAAAAAACAAAAAACAACAACAAAAAAAACATAAAAAAATGCTCAGCTTCACTCTTATTTAAAGAGCTAAAATCAAATGAAAAATAGATAATCTTTATCTTGCCCATCATCCTGGCAAAACTCTGGGTAAGGCCTGGGAAAACACTCATTGAGATATTATCGAAGGGAGTAGATGTTTATATACGTAGATATTCATATATGTTTCTGGAGGATTTGGCAATGTTTATCAAAATTTAGAAAATATGTATCACAGCAAACCCTGGGCCACAAAGAATTTACTCTGTAAATATACTCCCATGATCCAAGGTCCTACTCTAGCGCCAAGGTTCTAAAAACAGCAGGGGTAGCTCCACATCATCATTCATTTCCTGCTCAACCTACTACAATCAGGACTGAACCCTTCATCCCACTGAAAAAGCCCAGCTAGGGTCACCAGTGATCTTGCTGCCAAATCAGATGCCATATTGTTACAAAACTCAACACAGGGTGACCTGGATGTCACTCCCCACTAGACTTCGTCATCTTAAAGGCAGGCTCATGCCTTTTCATCTATCTAATATAATACTTATAACCCAGAATAGACATGCAAAATAACACTAAATGAAGGAATATGTAAATGAGATAAATTAGCTCAGTGGACATACCAGTAGGCAGATCAGAGACAGGAGCACAGATAAAAGGTTAAAAAGAAATGTAAAACAACAGAGATGTTTTCTAATAGATTAACAGTAAAAACTATTTTCATATTAAGTATGCCAAATTATCTTAAAATACATTGAGCAACATAAGTAGACAGTAATGAATTTTACGAATCTAGCAGGTTGGGTTAGATTTGATGAAACCCAAGACTCTTAAGCTTCAGAAGCCAGCTTGTTAATAACAATGTTCCTGTAAACAGGCAGGCTAGATTTATTGTGCCCCTGGGAAATTCTCTGGAAAGAACAGAAAATGCTTCTGTTGATTAGCCTTTTTAGCTTGCGGCTGAGTGTTGACCTAAAAGGGAAGGCCTGGCCTTCCAGATTTTGCATAGAATGCCCTTATCAATTCCTTGTCAGGAGAATTGTCCCTTACAGGGATGGGAAGTAAAGAAATAATTCTGTATCAGTAAATTACCCTGCACTCCCAAGACTGCTGCATGGCAAAAGCTGAACTTTTATACCTGCTTGAGGGCCAGAGAGAAAAATTTTAAATTGAGGTTAATGCAAAGTAAAGGATAAGAGAAATTAATAAAACTAACAAGGTTATAGACTGGTATGCTCAGACAAAAAAAGGAAATAGGGGTCTTGCATGTGATGACCTCCCAAGATCACAAGAGAATGCGGGGCCAACCCCAAAGCATCAATGAGATGGGAGTGTCAGGCTTTCTTCCTCCAGCTGGGCCTTCTCCAGCCACCTCTTCAAATGCTCGCTGGAGTTGCAGAAAGAAGGCATTTCTAAGAGGTATCAGTTAGCTCTGAATATTCAGCAGTGTTTTCACTGGGACAAAGGAAAGGAAAGATACTTCTTTCAAGAAGGTACTAAGCACTCCCAGAGCTGGTAACAGAAACTCCCTGTCTGAAATGTGAGGCTTACTTAACAGGCAACCTGAGGGTTATTTCCTATATATTCTAAACTGTGTGCAAGAACAGGAAATGAGTTAGAGACATCCCTCAACAATTTTGAGAGTAACAGTAAAACTCAGAAGATTTTAATAAATTGATTAAACATTATAAAAAGTAAACAAATGTATACAGATTTTTTTTTCTGGCCACGGTAGCTGGCTTCCAAAGATGACACACCCCACCCACCCACACCATGCCCCAGTGAACCAAATATTCCGAAATTCACCCTGTGAAGTTCCCTCTCCTTGAACACGGTAGAAGTGAAGACTTGATCCAAGCAAGACTTGATCATAAGAAGCCTTGCAGCTTCTGTCTGAGCCTTCTGGGACATTTGCTATAGAAGCCACATTTCCCCAAGAGGCCTTCCTTTGATGAAGTGCACGCTACCCAAAGCAAGAGGACGAAGAGAGAGGCCAGCCAACCGTCTCCTGTTCCAGCCATTCCAGCCATGAAGAAGCCGTCTTGAACACACAACCCAGGGGCCATTCACTTGCAGCCCAAATAAGACCTGAGAAAGATCATGGTGAACAAGCCCCTAAGTTCTGTGGGGGTTTCTTATTCAGCAATAGATAATCAAACACTGGCTGAACAGAATTTGAAAAAACATTAAAATAGTTTTTTGCTATAAGACATGAGAAATATAAACCAAAATGTTTGACTATTATTGTATTGTTATTACTTTCCTCTGAATGGAAAGTCTTAGACTTCTAACCTGTTGGGGTATTTTGAAGGAGAGTAGGCATGAACACGCAGTGCGCATGCAGCTGCTGGAAGGAATACAAGACCATTTTTTAAACAGCATCTGCTCCAAGAAAAGAAAAGCTGTAGACAAGGAAGGGTGTGGTGGTGACCACAGAAGGTCCAGGAGGCTGGAAGCTGAAATCTCAGCAAAAATATTTAGATATTAATTTGAAACACATTTATTCTTGCTTTTTATTTATCTTACAAACTCCAGAATGTTCTAAAGTTAGAGGTATTTATATTGTGAACATAAATGTAGAATTAGTTGTACTCTCCTAGATTATGTGGCACCACCTCTTATTCTTTACTCTAGATTAGGCTTTACTGTATTTCAATCAGAAATGATTATGAAGGACTTTGAACTCAAATCCAAATTTTAAATATAAAACAAAGAGGAAAGGACAGACTAGAACATAAAATACAAAACAAACAGAACACAATTCAAGGACAGTATAAGAAAACACTTTTCAGATATTGGAGAAAGCTGGTTCCACTGATATCTGTCCTAACAATCTTAGGGCCTTAGGGCACTTAACCTCTTTGAGAACCATCTGATACAATTTCTTCATCAGTGATTTTAAAAAAATGGTTCTATGGCCCCTAATGGTAGTTTAAATCCTAGACAGGAACCCTACCTAATATGAAGAGAGAGAATGGGTAAGCAAGGATAAGGCAGTAACAAGCAGCGAGGGATTACTGCACACAAAAAGCACACCAGGTATCTTCATAGGAGCTGCCTCAGTCGTCTCAGCAGCCCCGATGAGGGCGTGAGGAAAAGCAGGCTGCTGGAGCAGCCGCAGCCCAGGGAGGTCCAGCAAATTGGCCAGGGTCATGCGGCATGTCCTCTCTGAGTGAGCCTGACAGGGAGATCTAAAAATCCCCCTTCTCCTTTGGGTTCAGCATTCCTGGGACACACAAGAATAAGACCAGGCCCCTGCCTCCAAGAGCTGATGGTGGACAGAACGAACAGACATGGAAAAAAGCAATTTCAACAGAAAGTCACTCGGGCCATGTTGGGCTCTGTTCAAAGCTGCATTTGGAAGGGGACTTGCAGGACAAATGGGATTTCACAGGCAAAAACAGGTAAAAGACAAAAGCAAAGGTGCTCAGTAAGCACACACTCAACAGCCTCCTGCGGGCACAGGGCGAAGCTGTCCTGAAAGAGTACAATGGGCTCAGGGAAATGCAAGGGTCTTTGAGCATTTCCTTGGACATCTGTTTGGCAAAAGAATTCCTTAAAGAGACCAACTCACGGTTTTGCCATATACACTCAAAACTTGTAAGTGATTCCGTTTGCCTCTCAGATTTAAAAATATTAATTATGTATATCAATTGTTTCTCCAAATTCAAGGTGAATTCCCTCACAGCCAAAACCCAATCAAGGTGCTGAAAGCACTTGGGGGACAAGGTGCCCTCTTGTTGACCTGGCCTCCCAGGAGAGGCTCGTGGGTCGCCTGCTGCCCTTCTCTGCCTAACAGCAGACTTGATTTCTTATGATGGCTCAGTTTCTTTTTTAAATTCAAATTAGAAATGTAAAGAAAACATGGAGTACTATTCTCTGTGATCAAAGCAATTTTATTATTTACATTTGCCCTTCTTCAACTCAGATATTAAGCACACTATCCTTTTCTTTGGACTAGGGTATGAAGCTGACTCCACTTGCCTAGAAGAGGCCTGGAGATATTCTTACACATGTGTCCTCTTCCTTTCAACACAAGAATATTTCTCTCCAAATAAATCTAGAACCCTTTCTGATTTTCAAGAAAATTCAAAAGGAATTGCAAATCATTATTTCACATTTTGCTAAGAACAAGAAGTACATTAGGTATTACACAAAATACAGCAGGAAACAAAGTTCTTAGCCAGTAGGCTCAAAAATCTAAATTAAAATAAAACAAAACAAGACTCTGGGGCAGAAGGGAAATCTGTTTTCTTCTCTTTTTTCCCCTGTATCTCTGCTCTCAAATGTACCACCCACAGGGGAATTTCTCAAATGTGCAGTCTAGTGTTTATAGACACATGATATTCCACGTTATTTTTCAGGTTTCCCACTGATGGCTGCCATCCCTGTCATCCCAAGTAACAGCAAAGGAGGTATGTCCCACTAATAAAACTGTTTCAGGGGAAGGCAGCCTGTACTGCGGCTTCCTTTCTCTCTGAGAAGGAGGGTGACAGGGAGAGAAGGACCTGGAGGGTGACAGAAGGGAGTGTTTCAGTGACTGCAGAAAGCTGTGCAGGCCCCACTGTGCACTGTCAGAATCAATGAGGTGCTCAGTGCACTGGAACTTGGTCCCCACAGCAGTGGGGGAGAAGGGTGAGCCTCATAAACAACACATCTCTGTGGCAGGATGTTATCAGGACTGGCATCATGCACCATATGTGACAAGCCTGCAGCAGACAGCAGTCAGAGACAATGCCCTGGGTTAAAAAGGAATCTGCCCTATTATGAAACAGGAGAAACCTCAGCAAGTTCTTTTCTGTGCTCTTTCTGAGTTGGTAAAATGGCATTACAATGAAATAAGAGTGGCTGGCCCCTCACAATCCATGTTAATGAAACTCTAAATCAAGTAAAAAAAAAAAAAAAAACTAGCAAAACCATCATTTTAAATAAATTTAGAGTATTTTATTTTTGTTTGCACATTTGACTAAGCTTTTGAGACCAAAAAAAAGCCAAATGCATTATTTAGTGAAGAACGACTTTTAAACATCACAACTTAATGCACAGCTATATCAATATTACAACCATTCATATTGCTGCTGTTTCTGATGATATTTATAGAATGACAAATATCACATTAAAAGTGTTACTTGATTTTTACACACATATCCATAAAGTAGGTTCATTAGGGTAAATATAGAGTTCATAATTACAACAAGCAAATAATACCAATGAAAACTATTTTTAAAGGGTGCTAGATCTTCATTCTCTTCCTCATTGGAAAGTAAAAGTTTTTTTAATATCTGCATGGGTCTGGCACTATTGTGAACCTGACTGAAGGATGAGATCTATTACATGAGGATTTTAAAATTTAAATGCAGGGTCAATCTCTTCCACCCCAGCTGCTTGGCAGTTCCTTGTAAGTAGTGTTAAATCTAAATGAGACAGCTCACTGAGAACTTGGAGTGAACCATGTACTCTGTCTTGAGAGGAAGTGGCCATGCGCAGACCAAAAGGAAAGTAATCCTCTGTTCTAGTTCACTAGCTGCTGGAATGCAATATGCCAGAAACGGAATGGCTTTAAAAAGGGGAATTTAATAAATTGTTACTTTACAGTTCTAAGGCCAAGAAAATGTCCCAATTAAAACAAGTCTATAGAAATGTTCAATCTAAGGCATCCAAGGAAAGATACCTTGATTCAAAAAGACCGATGAAGTTCAGGTTTCTCTCTGAAGTGAGAAGGCACATGGTGAACAGGGTCAGGGTTTCTCTCTCATCTGGAAAGACACGTGGCGAACATGGCATCATTTGCTAGCTTTCTCTCCTGGCTTCCCTTCACGAAGCTCCCCAGGGGGCATTTTCCTTCTTCATCTCCAAAGGTCACTGGCTGGTGGACTCTGCTTCTTGTGGCTATGTCATTCTACTCTCTCCTAATCTCACACTTTCTACAAAATGCTTCCTCTTTTATAGGACTCCAGTAAACTAATCAAGATCCACCCGAATGGGTGGAGACATGTCTCCACCTAATCCATTTTAACAACCACTCTTAATCACTCAAGATCACATCAAGATGTGCCTCCCTAAATCACATCTCCAGGAAGATGATCTAATTACGGTTTCAAACATACAGTACTGAATAGGGATTAGAAGAAATGGTTGCCTTCACAAAATGGGATTAGGACTAAAACATGGCTTTTCTAGGGTACATACATCCTTTCAAACCGGCAGATCCTCTAAGCAATTCTTTTCCACCAAATGCATAGGAGGTTTTCTGGGCATGATTTCTGACCTTGCTTTCGTTGATCTGATTCTATTTTACAAAGAACTTTATTCACTGGTCAGAACTATAGCTGACCTTATCACCTTCAATTTATTTCAGTCTTCCTTTCCCCTTTCATACGAACTCCTAGAGTAAATCATTTATGAAGCATCTGAGGGCAAGCTTCTCCTGGATGCTGTGTTGAAGTCCATAAATTCTCCCCCCACTCCACCCCATACATGTTTTTTTGTTTTGCTTCTCCCATTAGGAGGAAAAGTGTCACCATGAGAAAGAAACATGTCACCATTTCCCAGCGGGCTGCATTTCAAATGACCAAACACTCAAAACCACATGGTTGGAAAAATTCCACACCTGCAACTGTCCAATATGGTAGCCATTAGTCACATGCTGATTATTTAAATCTAAATTAATTAAAATTACATAAAATTAACAATTCAGTCCCTCAGATGCTCTAGAGCCACATTTCAAGCGATCCAGAGCCTTATATTGCTTATGGCAACCACACTCAACAGCACAGAAGGTTCTGCTGGGCAGTGCTACTCTACATGATAAAAGGGCAGTTCTCACTCCTGACTCACACACAACGGTTCTACCAGGCACACCCACATGGGAGTGAAACGACAGGAACTGTTGCAGCCCTCTGTCCCTCTGAACAGCTGCAGGCCAATGTAACACCTGGTAGCACTGAGTTTAAACCTAAAGATTCAGCACACTCACTCCCATCTGGGCCTGAAATCACCCTATGACAGGTTAACACAACTCCTATGTGTTTACAACAAGCATTTCCAGCGTGGGATCATGATGAACCCTTGAGGAACCTGTATGCTCACGGTGTAAGTTTGGGGTTATCTCAGTTTCTCCTCCCCCTCTCTTGAAATTTCCTGCAATGCATATCACTTGGCTGCTTTGATAAGGTAACATTCTAAATTAATCTTTACTAATTCAGGATCTTACATTAATTGAAGATCACGTTCTTATTAATTTCATGTAAAGCAATAACAGAGCAAAAGATTTTAGATTTGACTCCAGAACAAAGAATGGAAGATTATTTCTTTTAAAAATAAGTACTTTGTCTGACTTGTTTTACTGCAATTTGCCTGTTTTCCCTTGTGAAAGGAAAATGGAGTAACTTAGGCTAGGAGACTTAAATGGGAATGGGAGAGTTGGGCTTACAGAAAGGCCCTTATGTCACCCCTAAAACCCTGTAACTGGCTGTTATAAGCAACTAACAAAAGAATTCCCTTTCTGAAAAAAATGAAACCTATTTCTAAAATTCAGCTTCACTTTTTTTCTTATTCTTTTTCCTTTTATAAACCCTTGCCTGACTGCCCCAACTTTGGACACAATTTAGGTTGCTACCTGAATTTGTGCTTTCCAAGCCGCAATTCTAAGACTCCAAATAAATGTTTTTTGCCTCACAGCACGATTTATTATTTCTCAGTCAACACCCTAAAATAAAAGTAGTGTTTTTAAAGTTGGTTAATTGTGACTAACTAAGTGCAATCTAGACTGACTTATTTTCCATGGGCAGCCTCTGGATTTTCCCTACATCCATTATGAATTCCTTGGAAGAAGGTGATATATTCTCAAATATACACTTGGTTTTTGTTTTTGTTTTTGCATGGGCAGGCACCACGAATCAAAGCCGGGTCTCCGGCATGGTAGGTGAGAACTCTGCCTGCTGAGAGCCACCATCGCCCACCCTACACTTGTTTTTTTATAAATCAGATCATTCTGCTGTAACCCCACTTTAGAAAAGCAGGCCATAGTATATAACAACAATAATTTCTTAACTTAAAAATCTGCAAAAAGAAAAAAAAAAGTCTCTAGAATTATACTTTGAAAGTGTCCCTACAATTTTAGAATGCCATAGCTCTGTATAACTTCTAATCATACATGTAAACAGCAAAATGAAAAATGACTTCCTTTTGGTATGTATCCGCTTCCGTATTTCCTTTTATAATATTTCCATCCTGGACCAATGGGGGTGGGGTGGGGAGGGGAACACAATCGAGAGGGGGCAGGGAAGATGATAGTAGGGGCTGGCCCAGGCTACAGAACACCCGGGTGAGATGTGGGAGGAAGATTAATTAATACCCATGCCTCCTCTAGCTCCCTTCCCCCCACATTTGTATATAAGTAGTTAACATAGGATAAAGAGAATGTCAAATACAGTTTAAATGCGAGAGGAAAAAAAATTCTAAGAAAGGCAACATGCTGTCTTGAGGCCGGAAGGGATTGATTATGAGTCTCAAGGTTTGTTTGCATGTTCTGCTTTGTTGTTTTTAAATACCAGCGTACCAAGCCACCTCCTTCTTCCCTCCAGCTGCTTCCAGGGCTCACTGCCCAGGAGGCTCCCAAGCACAAGAGTTGAGGTCCTACTCTAATGGCTTTTTTTTAATGTTGAATATTTTCTCAGGTTTATATTTCTAATGCTATATTAATCAGGTCAACTTTTACAGCTTAAAAAGCTAAGTGTGGATATTCTGGGAAATGTCCAGCCCAGCAAGAATAATTGCAGCGTCATTCCTATTAATCGCATTCCCTGCTCCACTGGGCTTTTTGGTGACATAACTCTGATGATGGATGTGCACTCTTCTAGATGTGTTTTGGACTAATTCATAATACTAAGTGAACGTATCCAAATGGCAATGAAGAATATTTTAATGTTGTCAGCAACTCTGAAATATGTGAAGAATTCTACCTTAAGAGAACAATTGCTTCTCATTAATATGAAGTTAATTTCAAAATTACAAACACTTTTACTATAATAGTTATTGCTTTTCTCTTCTACCAGATCTTCAATAATTTCTTCCTTGGTACAATTAATTACAACAATTTATTCAACAATTTCTCTGTGTACATACATTCACAGATGATTTTTTTGTCTCTAAAAACCAAGACGTAATAAATATCCTTAGTCACAGTCTCGTGTGTCCTTGCAGGAAGTGCAGTGTAGTGGTTAAGGAGATAAATCACAGAGCCCCAAAACCTGAGTTCAAATTCTGCCAGTATTACTGTCTAACTCTGAGCAAGGGATTTATTCTTTAGGCCTGGTTTCCTCATCATGCTGATATGTGATAATAATAACTCAAGGAGAAGAGATTAAATCTACTAAGACTTTATCCAGTTACTGTTCATCATCTGTTGTATCAGTAAATTCAAATCTGATGCATCCAGGGCATTGATGCTTTTTATCTCTTTCCAGGAAGCTCTGTGGATATTTATTAGTAATTTCCAAATACTAGAGGAAATGAAGTTTTTCAAAAACTTCTTCTGGACAAATAAAACTATGACAAAATTTTGGAGAGTAATAATATGCCCTCATACTACTTATATACCAGTTCTAAAAGATTTTCTGTACTAGAGAAAGCAAAGCATTCAAGGCTATTTATTTGTAAGCAAAGATTCTTATAGATCTAGTTGAGAGTATCAAGCTTTGTTTTCTTTTGTTTTGTATGCTGTATGGCAGAGGTCACATTTCATTCTTTTTCCATGTGAATATTCCGTTACTGCAGCACTGTTTGTTGAATTTTTGTTTGTTTGTTTTTTCTTTCTTTTGTTTGCTTGTTTGTTTTTGGGAAATGCATGGACCAGGAATTGAACCTTGGTCTCCCATATGGCAGGCAAGCATTCTACCACTGAACTACCCCCGATTTTTTTTTATTGAATTCAATATTGTAAGGGATGTTTTAAATGGTGAAATATTTCTTATCTGTGTGATCCCTGAAAACATTAAATCAAGGTACAGCATCAAATACAATTTGAAATGAATGTGCTGTGTTGATGCTAAGAAGTCATTGGCTATACAGTTTCTACTTCTCTCGGAGCCAGCTAACCTTAGAGTCCTCAAGGTCACTGAATAAGAAGTCAAGCAAACCCTTCATCAGCACAGTCACCCTACCAGCAAGGATCAGGCAGAGTTGTTTTCACAATTTGTTTCCTTTTTGGTTCTGGGGAAAGCAGGAAGAAATATTAGTAAGCTCAAAGTCATCCCTACAGAGCAGATCTTAAATATGAAATGACTCTCGTGCCCTCATTGTAAATATCAACAAAGACTTCTTGGTAATACTTGGAGATTTCAGAGGCAACACTTGGAGATTTTAGAGTCATTAATAATTCCTCTAAAATTGATTCTGTGGCTTTCATTTAGAAATAGCTAGGCAAGCAAATTATTGAATAGATTGCAGAAAATGGGCCACAAAATGACCAGGAGGCACATAATATGCACAGTAAAGGGAACTGGACCAAAATTCAATGTGCAACCAGGTTTAAACACTAAACTCCTAATTGAAATAGGTGGCTGGATTAAATACATTGGGCATGAAGAAAAGCAACTGCATCTATGTGTGTAACAGAGAAAGTCACTCTTAATTACCCCCTCTAAATTAAGACTCATTGGTCCAATTTAGTTTGAGACACTCTATAGGTTTATCAGAGAAGGTTAAAAGAAAATAACCAATTGGGTCAATTTGGTGGAGGATGACTTTGAGAGCATCAGAGAATAGTAAACAGAAGCCAAATCAGGCCAAGCTATGGCTTACTCGTGTGGCCTTGGGGATAGCTACACTCCTCTTGCTGCCTCTCATCCTTCTACCTTTGCCTTCCCTGGACTTTCAGATGGAAGTTGTATGAAAATGCCATGAGCATTCAAAGGTTTAAAAATAGGTTGCTTAAAATAGGGAAAATGTGCCTCCACTGGAGCTTCAGGACAAATGTTCCTGCCAGAAAAACCACTAATAAATATCTTCCCATGCTAAAATGTGGAAAGCTTTGATTTTGCACAACTTAAACAGTCACTGAAAACCTGTCTGCTTCCTCTGACTACTGTTAAAGAAATTTAACTTAGAATCTAATAAAGCAAAAAATTTCTTCCAACCTCTTGGCTAGCCTTGGGACTTAATGTATAATGGCTGCAGGCCCATGTCCTGCAGCCCTGGAAAGCTGGCAAGCGAGGATCTTAGGGAAAGACTCTGTGACTATTTTGTGCAAGAACCTCGGGGAATGAGGTTCCTTGGTTGTTCTGTGTTCTTTTTTTTCCTCTGAATTGCTTTTACTCTCTTAAATAACATATATTGACTCTTCACTTGTAGATTAAATTTCTTTAGCTTGGGATCATGACTGAGGCATTACTTCATAAAATAAAGAATACAAGCTCCCAAATGTACCTAGCAGCAATGGTTTCCCTACCTCCCTCCACACACAAACAGCTTTTTAGCAATGAATAGCATTTTTTCCCTCAGTTAATCCCCAAATCATTTATTCTATCAATACCATTTAATGTAACAGCCAAATGACAAAGAAGAAAGATTTTCCTCTTTCATTTCTGGCATTAATTATGAGGACAGAGCCTATTTTTTAAAGAAGTCATAAAAGGCCTGCATTTCAATGAATGGTAACTTAATTTTTATAATCCTTTAGAATTTGAGGATATGTTTTATTAATAAAATATTTACAACTTCAAGTATTATGCAGGAGTAGACAATTTACAGCGTCTGATATCCTCACCTGTTTGGTGGTGAAATTATCACAATCAGGTCTGCCACTATAATGCCATTTTAGCAAAGCGAACACCTATGATAAATAAGGAAATTCCTGAAAGCTTCTTGGGAAAGTTTTTAGACCTAAAGCTTTATTGAGGTATCCTTATAATACAAGGATATCCTTTTGATTTTTCTTTCTTTTAAGAGAATTTGAAGGCATGCCTTTTTCTATTAGATTATGTGGTGTATTCTAGTTATTTGTACTTTTTGCTGTACTAAACTCAATAGCCTACTATCAAGGGTTCAGAAGATAGATAAAGAGATAGATAAAACAAAGAAAGAGATAATAAAAGGAAGAAAGGAAGGAAGGGCAAAGATGGCAAAATGTTAAAATTGGTATTCTGGGGCGAGCCACGGTGGCTCAGCAGGCAGAATGCTCGCCTGCCATGCCAGAGGACCCGGGTTTGATTCCCGGTGCCTGCCCATGTTAAAATAAAAAAAAAAATTGGTATTCTGAGTATCTAGAGGTGTGGGTCTGTAGGACTTTTGTATGAGACTTGGAATAGTTTGGCAACTGCCCTGTAAGTTTGGAATTATTTCAAAATAAAAAGTTAAAAAAACAAACTACATCTCATATATAAAATTTAATAAAAAACTCTTTGGTAAGCAATGAATAAAAGAAATTAACAGGCACACTTTAGATTAAACTTCAGGAAAACAGAATGAAAATTTATATTAAAGTTCTGTAACTCATCCTACATTAACAGTTTAGGCCTTTCCCATGTATGACTCATTCATCCTTTCATCTAACAAATCTTTACTGAATGCCCACTACACAAAGGATGTAATTGTTGCAGCACCGGGAGGTTACAAAAGTACTTTCAAAAAGTGCAAGTGAGCAGAGATGAGACCTATAAATAAAGGGTGGTACAATTTAAGATAGCCTTCTTAGAGTAGGTGAACTAAAGAGGGCCTAAGGACTCTAAGTAACCAGGCCTCACTTCTGCTTTAAAGGATAAGGAATTCACTTCCGGCTGGGCATGGAGGAGGGCTGGGTCAGCAACACACTGCAAAGGCAGGGGAGAAACTCACCTTAACATTCTCATTTCCATCCTCAGGGGCAGCAGACTTAAAATTACAGCTTCGTCTGAAAATGTTTAATATGAACTAAAAAAAGATAGGTGGGGAAAAACAGCGTCCTTATTCTAGATATGGCATTCTGTCTCCTGACTCCCCACCCACTCTATGGCTTAGATCTGGATCTTGCCCTCCTCACCAGTACTGTTAAGGAATCTGAAGATTCACCAACGTCTTACCAATTATTCCTTGATGAGGAACCCAGGCTGAGAGAGGTTTGGCATTTCCCAGCGCATAAAGTGAGTCATTGGCAGTGACCAGGCATGAGTCTAGATATCCTGACTCTGAGGCCAGTGTCATTCCCACCATAAAGTTCTCCTTTAAGGATACGAATATCTCAGGATTCAGACACAGTGTCTAGGAAAGGAAAGGGAAATCCAAAAGACCAGGCCTGAAGGCTATGGTGCAGGGCATCAGACCCTGAGGCTTTGTTTCCTTTGTCCTTTTCCTCCTGCACCGCATGACAGCCATCTCCTCCCTGCAAGGCATGGGGATTTGCTATGCTATATGCCAGGGCTGTTCACAGAGGACTGCCCCTGTGTTATTAAGCTTAAAAATCAACAACTGATAAACAATCAGCTTTTTTTTTTTTTTTCTTACATGGGCAGGCACTGGAAACCAAACCCGGGTCTCCAGCACAGCAGGCGAGAATTCTGCCACTGAGCCACTGTCACACGGCCCAATCAACTTTTATTCCTTGATTTGGACCACCAAATTTAAAAAGGGAGGATGGGGGAGCGGTTGGGAAATAAGCTAGAACTGCCATCTAAGGACATTTGAAAAAAAATATTTCGAACAACATAGGAAAGCTGTCATTTCGATAAAGAGCAGTCTTTTAAGTCGAATAAAATCAGATTATGAAAAACACATTTTACCTTCTTCAAAATAATCATTTTGCCTTTGACTACTAAAATGACATCATGCGTGTACGGTCCCATAAGTAGAACTACTGCAAACTAAATCTGTAAATTAGGGCTTAGAGATTCAAAAAAAAAAGGCAAAAGGAGGCTAGGCAAAGAAGAGGGAAGAGCAAATACACCCAGAATTTTTCAAGATCTAATAACAAGCATAAATTGCACCCAACACTTTCATATTTGAAAACCTCTCATCACCTATAATCTAGCTATGCTCAGTCCATAAACCAAGAGATCCAAGTTGGATGAGCTGCCAATTTAAAAACACTGCTTACTCTAAATAAACCTAAACATCAACACTGTGGGAAAACCATGCTACGTCAAAACACTGCCTAATATTCTGTGGAATAGTTCTTCAATATTTAATATTTCCTTTAAAAGCAAATCATGTCCATGATTCCCAGGGATGAATCTAACCCTAGTACCATAGGATCGACAATGCCTTCCTGACCAAAAGGGGGAAAAGAAGTGTAATAAAATAAGGCATCAGTGGCTAAGAGAGATAAAATAGATTCAATAGGCTATTCTGGAGGTGACACTTTGTAAGCTTCAGCTAGATATTGTTAATTTATATGGTTTTCCCACCAACATCACTCCTGTTAACTCTTAAGAGCACCTAGGACTCAAACTGAGACTCTACAAGAGTTTCCCGCACTAAGTTTACTTTCCTGCAACATGTACCTTCCAGAGGGTTCCTAGACCACATAAATCCTGAAACCCAGAGGGTCCAGCCTCTCTAAGCTTATCAATTAATTACATCCTCCTGTCCTTCAGTGTGGACACCCCTTCTCAACATGAAAAAGTCAGAATGGGCACTGTCCAAAGATCCCTATAGATAGGGAGAAGGATCAAAGGAAAAGGAGGAGTCATAACAGAGAAAATAAGATTTAACAAATGCATATGACTGCTGAATCACTATACTGATATTTCTTTTAGCCAATTTAATTTTGGAGCAGATAGAAGGAAAAATCTGAAACAGTGGAATGGTAACCCATAACAAACTCTGAAATCTGTTCTGTAATTACTTGTTGAAGTGTACTTTGAAAATCATTGCTTTTTCTTTCTTTTCTTTGTATTTCGTTATATTCTCACACACACACACACACACACACAAACATAAAAAGTAAATCATGTCACTGTGGGTATCCAGGGCCCAGGATTCCCCTCAATATTGAGAGGATTCCCCTTCATATTGAGAGCAAGTCATTGCAGGGAACTGCCTACATGATACGAACAGGTGTTAAAGGGCTTCAGTCCTCAGGGGGAAGGAATGTAGAGATGGCGTCATAAACAAAGCACTGAAACGCCCCTCCCCTGACCACTGCTGATGACAAAGCTCCAACCCCTGTACAGGAGACCCTGCTGAAATTCTCTTCTCATAGTCGTGTCCTAGACCTTTACAAGCCCTTACACTCCCCGCCTCCTCTTTGCTGGGTGTGAACCTTCTTTTTCCCTGGTCACCTCCACCATGTAAGATCTTCTCCTGTTCGTAAGTCCTAAAAAAATTCACATCTACCTCTGTGCCTGATGTGTTCTTTGGTCTTTGAGCTGTCGCGACCCAGCCCTCCAAGTGCTGGGTTAGAAAAGTCACTATTCCTGTTACTTAAATTTCTTAATTTAAACTTGTAGTATCTTAGCAATAAGTATTCTTATTGTTTCAGAATCTTCCAGAAAATTCAAGCCAATGCCAAAAAACATTAAACAGAAATCAAAACAAATATTAAAAAGGAAGGTAATAAAATATTATCTTTTAGATGATGTTTGTAGGAACCAAATGGAAAACTATTAGCTTTAACTTAAAAGTGAATGAATATCAAAATATCAGTTATCACTACTTAAAAATATGATGGAAAAAGGAGATCAAAACACAAACAAACAAAGTAGTAATAACTATACTGAGAAATGTATATGACTTAGTTAAAGAAAATTAGAAATTTTCATGAGCAATATAAAAAAATGATATATGAGTGAATGCATAGCCATGCCATGTGCTTAGCTGGAAAGATTAAAAATTTTTAAATGACTGGTTTTCCCCAAATTAATTGATAAATTCTATGTAAATATGTCAAAGTTCATCTCAAAGAATAAACAGGCAAGAGTAACAAAACAATTTTGCAAAAAAAAGAGTCCTGAAGAGAATTAACTCTATAAGACATTGTTTTAAGTTTGTTGATACTGCCAGAAATACAATATACCAAAAATGGGTTGGCTTTTATAGAGAGAATATATTAAGTCACAAGTTTACAGTTCTAAGACCATAAAAATGTTCAAACTAAGGGATCCGGATGGGATACCTTGACTTAAGGACGTTCTATGGCATTCAGGGTCATAAGGGAAGGCACACAACGAAGTCTACTAGCTCACTCTCCCCACCTCTTCTTCAAAATGGCTTCCCCATGGGTGTTTTCTTTGTGCACCTCCAACGGGCTCTGCATCAGCTCTGAAGTTTTTACCAGAATGGCTCCCTCTTAAAAGACTCCAGTGAATAATCCACATTGAATGGGTGGAGGCACTTCTCCATGGAAACTACCTAATCAAAAGTTCCCGCCCACAACTGGGTGGATCACATCTCCATGGAAACAACTTAATAAAAAAGATCCTACTCAACAATATTGAATCAGGATTAAAGAACACAGAATTTTGGGCACAGAAAACCAGCACAGATATCATCATAATTTCTGCAGCACAGTAAAGACAGAAAAACAGACAAGTTGAAAAATGGACTAGAGTATGGCAGCTCATAAATAAAACCTACATATTAAGAAAAAAACATAGGCTGAGGAAACATCAGTGACTGGAGATACAGCATACAACAGTCTGGACCAGGTGGAATGGCTGTGATCCCACACAGAACTGTAAGTCTCCTAAGCCTCAGAGGCTGGCACTCCTCCCCCATGGGCACAACAAGCTAGATCCCTGAGGGGAAAGGAAACAGACTTTACTAGCAGTAAGGGCTTAGCTCAACCAAGCTCCAAGTGTGGAATTAATTAACAAACTCTGACTACCGAAAACAGGCCCCCAGCATAGATAAACCTTAAATAAGCACTAAAGGAACTAGGAGTTTTTGCCCCAGCAGAGAGAGCGCAGGGCTGATGGAAAACCCAAACAAAAAATCAAAAAAGGCGGCTTTTTGAGTTGGACAGCACAAAATACTAGAAAGGCTGGGCCCCAAGGAAAGGGGGCACAGAGAGCCTGGAGATACATAGAGCCATGTACCAACTCAAGCTCTTGATTGACAAACCCAAGGAGTGGGTGTCCAGCTCTGAAAAGGCTTTTCTGCTTTCTCTTTTATTCCTTAAAGGGATCATTAGATAGAACTGGAAGCACTGTCAGGCTCCAGCACTGCCTCACACAAGGACAGAATTAAAGCTTGTCTGAGAGACAAAGTAACTAGTCAGGTGAAAGGGGTTAACTCCCTAAAGGGTGTGCTTTCCTCCAAGAAAGGGATGCAGGGGCCCAACTCAAATAGAATCCCTCCTTCAAGGAATTCAGGCCCCAGGGACTGGAAATCAGAACCAATCAAAACCATCCTACTACTTTACCTCTGTCTCAGCCATGACCCTGGCAGGGAGAGTCCACCGAAATTAAAGGTACCACACCACTTTAAGCTGGGGGGAAGTTGCAGGCAGACAGTCCTATCAGACTGGGCAGGATAGGAAAACAGAGTCTAGAGGCTTCACAGGAAAGTCTGACAACCTACTGGGTCTCATCCTCAGGGAAAACTGATGCTGGCTACCCTTTTCTCCTGAGATGTGGGCCTGTCTGGTCTGGAAAAATCTGGCTGGAGTCTATAATATCTGAGGAGACCCTCCTCAAAACAAACAAACAAACAAAGGGCAAGAAACAGAAAAATAAGAACTGAAAAATTCTGATCAGTTACACAGAACCTATGCTAGAGGGCTAGAATAAGCTGAAATGAATATCAAAGAAGAGATAGAAAACAAAGTCATCCAGCAAGAAAACCCTAGGTAAATCAGTAAAAACAAGTTCCAGAATAAACTAATTAAGGCAATCAAATGCCTAGATGCCAGCAAAAAACAATGAGTCATACTAGGAAAATCAAAGATATGGCCCAGTCAAAGGAACAAACCAACACTTCAAATGAGATACGAGTTGAAATAACTAATTCAGGATGTTGAAACAGACATACAAAATCTCATTAAAAAATCGAATGAGTTGAGGGAGGATCTAAGGAAGACACTGGGTGGACAAAATAAAGAACTCGAAAGTTTGAAAAACAAATCACAGCCTAGGAATGAAAAACACAATAAAAGAGATTAAAAAAATGGAAACCTACAACAGCAGATTTGAAGAGGCAGAAGAAAGGATTAGTGAACTACAGGACTGAACATCTGAAACCTGATACACAAAACAAAATATAGGGAAAAGAATGGAAAAATATGAGCAGGGTCTCAGGGAACTGAATAGCAACATGAAGGGCACCAATATATGTGTTATGGGCATCCCAGAAGAAGAAGAGAAGTGAAAATGAGGAGAAAGACTAATGGAGGAAATGATCATGAAAATTTCTCATCTCTTATGAAAGACAAAGTTATAGATCCTAGAAGTGCAGATCCAAATAGACATATTTCAGGACACTTACTAAACAGACTGTCAAATGTTAAAGAAAAAGAGAGAATTTTTAAAGTGGCAAGAGAAAAGAAATCCATCACATACAAAGGAAACTCAGTAAGACTATGTGTGGATTTCTCAGCAGAAACTATGGAGGAAGGCAGAATACATTTAAGATTCTTAAAGAGAAAAACTGTGAACCAAGAATTCTGTACCCAGCAAAAGTGTCCTTCAAAAATGAAGGGAGATTAAAATATTTTCAACCAAGCAATCACTGAAAGAATTTGTGACTAAGAGACATCCTCTGCAAGAAATACTAAAGGGAGAACTGAAGGCCAATAGGAAAAGGGAAGAGAGAGAGGTCTGGAGAAAAGTGTAGAAATGGAGACTACCAGTGAAGGTGAAAAGAGAAAAAAAAATGAAACATGAAATATAAAACTCAAAAGACAAAATGGTAGAAGAAAGCATTGCCTTTACAGTAATAACATTAAATGTTAATGGATTAAACTTCCCAATCAAAAGACACAGACTGGAAGAAATGATTAAAAAACAGGACCCATCTATATGCTGTCTATAAGAAACACATTTAGACCCAAGAACAAAAATAGGTTGAAAGTGATAGGTTGGGAAAAGATATTTCATACAAACAACAATGAAAAAGAGCAGGTGTAGCTACAGCAATAGCCAACAAATTAGAGTTCAAATGTGAAAGAATTAAAAGAGACAAAGAAGGACACTATGTATCAATAAAAGGAACAATTCAACAAGAAGACATAACAATCATAAATATTTATGCACCAAGCCAGAGTGCTCCAAAATACATGAGGCAAACACTGACCACACTGAAGGGACAAGTGGACACCTCTACCATAATATTTAGAGACTTTAATTCCTCAGTCTTATCAATAGATAGAACATCTAGAGAGAGGAGCAATAAGGAAACAGAGATTTTGACTAATACGAAAAACGAACCAGACTTAACAGACATTACACCACACAACAGCAGGATGCACATTGGTTTCAAGTGTTCATGGATCACTCTCAAGGACAAACCATATGCTGGGTCACAAAGCAAATCTTAGTAAATTTCAGAAGATTGAAATCATATGAAATACTTTCTCAGATCATAATGGAATGAAGCTGGTAATCAATAACAGGCAGAGGGTCAGAAAATTCACAAATATATGGAGGCTAAACAGTATACTCTTAAACAACTAGTGGGTCAAGGAAGAATTTACAAGAGAAATCAGTAAATATTTCAAGGCAAATGAAAATGAAAACACAACATATCAAAATTAATGGAATGAAGCAAAGTCAGTGCTGAGAGGTAAACTCACTGCCTTAAATGCCTAAACTAAAAAAGAAAAAAAGGGCAAAAATTTAGGGAATAACTGTTCAATTGGAAGAACTAGAGAAAGAATAGCAAACTAACACCAAAGCAAACAAAAGTAAAGAAATAATGAAGATTAGAGCAGAAATAAATGAAACTGAGAATATGGAAACATTGAGAAAATCAACAAAACCAGAAGTTAGTTCTTTGAGAAAATCAATAAAGTCAATGGACCCTTAGCTAGGTTGACCAAAAAAAAAAAAAACAGAGAGGATGTAAATAAATAAAATCAGAAATGGAAGAGGAGATATAACCACTGACCCTATAGAAGTAAAGGAGTTAATAAGAGGATACTACGAACAACTAACTATACATTAATAAACTAGACAATACAGATGAGATGGATGACTTTCTAGAAAGGCATGAATAACCAACACTGACTCAAGAAGAAATAGATGACCTGAACAAACCAATCACAAGTAAAGAGACTGAATCGGTCATTAAGAAGCTCCCAAAAAAGAAAAATCCAGGACCAGATGGCTTCAGATGTAAATTCTACCAAGGATTCAAGTTAGAGTTAGTACCAATCCTGCTCAAACTCTTCAAAAAGTTGAAGAGGAGGGAAAGCTACCTAACTCAGTCTATGAAGCCAACAGCACCCTAATACCAAAGCCAGACAAAGATATTAGAAGAAAATAAAATTATAGACCAATCTCTTTAATGACTATAGATGCAAATATCCCCAACAAAATACTTGCAAATCAATTTCAGCAGCACATTAAAACAATTATACACCATGACCAACTGGGATTTATTCCAGGTATGGTTCAACATAAGAAAATCAATTAATGTAGTGTACCATATGTGCTGGTTTAAAAGGATGTATACCCCCATGTTTTAATCAAAATTCCATTTCATAAAGGTAGAATAATCCCTATTCAATACTGTATATTTGAAACTGTAATCAGATCATCTCCCTGGATGATGTGATTTAGTCAAGGGTGCTTGTTAAATTGGATTAGGTGACGACATATCTTTACCCATTTGGGTGGGTCTTGATTGGTTTATTGGAGTCCTATAAAAGAGAAAACATTTTGGAGAATGGGAGATTCAGAGAGAACACCACCATAAAGCAGAGAGTCGACGAGTCAGTGACCTTTGGAGATGAAGAAGGAAAACGCCTCCCGGGGAGCTTCATGAAACCAGAAGCCAGGAGAGAAAGCTAGCAGATGATGCCGTGTTCGCCATGTGCCCTTCCAGCTGAGAGAGAAACTCTGACTGTGTTCGCCATGTGCCCTTCCACTTGAGAAAGAAACTGTGAACTTCATTGGCCTTCTTGAACCAAGGTATCTTTGCCTGGATGCCTTTGATTGGACATTTCTATAGACTTGTTTTCATTCAGACATTTTCTTGGCCTTAGAACTATAAACTAGCAACTTATTAAATTCCCCTTTTTAAAAGCCATTCTGTTTCTGGTATATTGCATTCCAGTAGTTAGCAAATTAGGACACCATATAACAAACCAAAGCAGAAAAACCACATGATCATCCTGATCGATGGAGAAAAGGCATTTGACAAAATTCAACATCCTTTCTTTAAGAAAATACTTCAAATGACAGGAAGAGAAGGGAACTTCCTCAATATGATAAAGGGAATATATAAAAAATCCACAGCTAACATCATCCTCAATGGGGAAAGACTGAAAGCTTTCCCTCTAAGATCAGGAACAAGAACAGTTGTGTTCTTGTTCACACAGTCACAATGTAAACAGTAAATGGAATCTTGAATAGGAAGTGAGATCTTATTGGGATAGATTGGGGAGTGTGATGCCCTGATATATCCCAGAGTAATATAGGTAGTGACTGAGGAAATATTAGCAAAGTCCCCTTAGGGCACTGGGGAGAAAGGGTGAAATATTCAACTTTCCCATCTGGAGAATTCTTGATATTCTTGCACTCACTGGGGACAACCAAGTCAGCAGGCTGAACTGATCTTGGGGCTTGCCCCTATGTAACTTATTCCTGCACAAGAGAAGCTTAGCCTACTTATAATTATACTTAAGAGTCACCCACAGAGAACCTCTTTTATTGCTCAGATGTGGCCTCTTTCTCTCTAAGCCAACTCAGCAGGTGAACTCACTGCCTTCCTCTCCACGTGAGACGTCACTCCCAGCAGTGTTAATCTTCCTGGCAACCTGTGACATAACTCGCAAGATTCACTGGGACCTGACATCCTGGGACTGAGAAAGCCTTCTTGAACAAAAGGGGGAAGATAGAAATGAGACAAAATAAAGTTTCAGTTGCTGAGAGATTTCAAACAGAATCAAGAGATTATCCTCTAGGTTATTCTTATACAGACTAGCTATCCCTTTTTAGTTTATGGTGTATTGGAGCGGCTAGAGGGAAGTACCTCAAACTGCTGAGCTGTGTTCCAGTAGCCTTGATTCTTGAAGACAATTGTATAATGAATTAGTGAGGATATAGAGAAATTGGAACTCTCACTCTCATGCTGCGGTTTGGGAATTTATAATATTGTAGCCACTGTGGAAAACAGTTTGCAGTTCTTAAAAAAATTAAACATAGAATTACCATATGATCTAGAATTCTACACATAGGTATATAGCCTAGAGAACTGAAAAAAGCATATCCACACAAAACAAATCTTGTATGTGAATGTTCACGATAACACTTTCGTAACAGCCAAAAAGGAGAAAAAATCCAAATGCCTCAACTGATGAATGGATAAATAAAATGTGATATATACATATGAGAGAATTTTATTCAGCAAGAAAAACTAATGAAGTAGTTATACATGCTACAATATGGATAACCATGAAAACATTATGCTAAGGGAAATAAGCCAAACACAAGTGACAACACATTGCATTCCTCTTTTAGTATGCAATGCCAAGAATACACAAATCTATACAGATAAAAGATAGATTGGTGGACGCCTAGGGCTGAAGCAGCGGGGGTGGGAGAGTGGGGAATGACTGCTAATGGATACAGGATTTCTTTCTGGGGTAATGAAAAAGTTCTAGAATTAGACTGTGGCAGTCAATACACAATTCTGTGAATATACAAAATACCACTGAGTTGGACACTTTAAATGACTGATTTGTAAGTAAATCTCTCAAAAATCCTGCTATATAAAAAAAGAGTCATCAAATAATTATTTACCTAATCTAGGTTAAACGATCTCAGTTCTTTAAACTTTGAATAATTTTTATTATTTGTTGTTTTTCTATGATCCAGTTTTTGTTTTATTCTTCCCTCATATCATTTAAGAGATGATGGCCGAATTAAGTGATGGTGCTCACTTAATCTAGAACAGGGGTTAGGAACTACAATCTATGGGCCATACAGAGCCGAGAATGGTTTCACCTTATAAAAAACAGATTAAAAAGGATGTAAAACAGACACCATATGTAGCCCACAGAGCCTAAGACATTTATTACCCAGCTGTCCACAAAGGTTTGCTGAGCCCTGTTATAGAACAACCAAGTAAATCTTGTATATCACACTCACAGGAGCACCCGCTACAAACATGGTCATCACAGATCCAGATTTGTACCATAATTCACTATGATAAGTGGGTGGGGGAGGAATGAGGGAACCTTTGTTAAGGAGACATCATTTCTACCAACAGAACTCATGTTTAATTTTTATATTCCAGTGTATTAATAATTTCACATAATTTGGCAAAACTGGTAACTATATGCATAATTGCCTACTCCAGAAGACCAAAGAGAAAGTGAACTATGCAAGTGCTAAAATCAGTCTTTACAGATTTAATTCCTGACCTCTGATTTTCTGTATAGCCCTTTACGTCTACACCTTGCAAGCCCTCATTCACATTACTATCTTAAGGTTTCTACCATTTAATAAGGTGGCAACAGAGTTAGAGAGGATTCAAATTCAGCATACTAGCTGCATAGTAACCTGCATACATGACTTAATTTTTTACTAGCTGTGAGGGAATAAGGTAGTGAATATATGTAAACATAAATCCCACCACCTGGCAGGTGGTCCATCATCTATACTCTCTTGGGCTTTCTCTTTTTCCCAACACCATAAACTGTTTGGCTTTTGACTAAGGGAAGGGTGACACTGAATGAAGCAAAACTTTACAACTGTTTTGGCTATCATCTTGTTCTAAGCTCTATGTCAAGTCAAGATGGGTGGTTTATAGAGACATAAACAACACATTCCATAGATTCCAAGGACCACAGAGGCTTCTGGTGTGTTCTGCCCATGATCCTCAGCAGTGAATAAAACAAATGTCTCTTGATAACTGTGTTAGTTTGCAAGGTGCCAGAATGCAATATACCAGAACTGGAATGGCTTTTATAAAAGAGAATTAAATAAGTTACAAGTTTACAGTTCTAAGTAAGCGAAAGTGTTCAAATTAACCTTCAACAAGAGATTACCTTCTCTTAGGAAAAGCAGATGGGGTCAGGAACACCTCTGTCAGCTGGGCAGTCACATGGCTGTCATCTGCTGGTCCGTTGCTCCTGGGCTCTGTTGCTTTCAGCCTGTGTTCCTGTGGAGGTTCCTCACTTTAATTCTCCAGGGCTGGCTTTCATCACTTGGCTTTCCTTGCCTCTCTCCAGGTTCTGGCTTGCTTACATCTCATGGGAAGGCACACAGCAATGTCTGCTGGGCTCCATGCATCTCCAAACATCCCTGTTTCTGTTCTCATGTGTCTGCATCTGTGCAAGCTCTGCTGTGATGTTTCTGTCAGCTCTGAGGCTTCCGTCGTTGCTCTAGGCTCTGTTGTTTCTGAGGTTTCTCCAAAATGTTTCCTCTTTTAAAAGATTCCAGTAAACTAATCAAGCCCCCACCTGGAATGGGTGGAGTCACATCTCCATCTAATCAAAAGCTAACACCACAATTGGGGGGGGGTGTCACATCTCCATGGAGATAATCTAATCAAAAGATACCAAACTACATGAACAAACATACTTGCAATACCTTAGAATATTCACGGACAAGGTCTCCTTGCCATTTGGTAAAACAGTGGAAAAACTATTAAGTATTCAATATTACACACTCAATCTTATCAAGTTTCAAAATATTAAAAAAATAGAAAATTTCCCTTACCAAGTTTTCACAATAGTAGAATTTTTGTGAAAAGCAGCAATTTTAGGAGAACATTGTAATGGGAAATTTCTTTATGGGAAATTAACATTTAAAAATCCAAATAAAGACATGCATTTGTAGTAGGCAACCTGAAGACAAAATATCAAGCTCATACAAAATGAGTTGTACAGCTGGAAAACAGAGGTGCCCAGAGACAGCCCCATTATCAATTCTTTGACCTGCTGAAGCTGGACATGAGGCCTAAAAATAACTAAAGCAGATTTCACCCAAGTTTAAAAAGGCATCAATCAGTTCTTCAAATCCTGGACCAGTGGAAAAGAGAAATCTCTGTATACCACCTAGAATATATAGGAGACTGATTTTTGTTTTAGAGTCACAAATCTGTAGTTCTCCATGAAAAAAAAAAAACTATTGTAAGTCATGATATATAAAAATGACTATTAACAAAGTCCCTTAAAAAAAGCATACATAAAATCAAATCCAAAAGGGATTATAATTCTGTATAGCTTAAAATAATACCTGGATACATCTGAGAATATGCTGGGCAGATAATTGAAAAGTATTGGCAAAGTATCTTGAAAGACTGAAGAAAAAAACATGGAACTTTAAAACTTTCCTACCTGGGAAACCCTGGATGTCCTCTCAAACAAGTCAATAGGCCAGGCCCTTGATCTTGACACCTCCTCTTATGAAACTCATTTCTGTAGCAGAAAAGCTACCTACAGTTATGCCTCAGAGTTACTTCCAGGACAGCATGTGGCACCACAGGAGGTTAGGAATGGGGTTGCAGTACGATCCTGCAATTCTGTAATTGGTGTATAATTGGAGGAACTGAGAGGGGGACACAAATAGACATCTGCACAAAAGTGCTTATGGTGGCAGTGTTTGCAATTTGGAATGGATGGAGGCAGCCTAAGATTACATCAACGAGGAAAGGAAGGGGGAACTGTGGTATATAGATACAATGGACTACTGAGGTGAATGAAATTTGAAGATGGTATGTTGAATGAAATAAGCCAGAAATGAAAAGACAAATATTATAACTACTCACTAATACGGACTAACTATAATGTACAAACTCTGAGAATTGAATTTCAGAGCACAGTTTATCAGATAAAGGCCTACTGTAAAGGTTCCTAGATTGTAAGCTCTTACAAGAAGTCACATCTTCTATTACAGAGCTGTAATTGTGGTTACTAAATTCTGAGATACTGAGCTCTTTGTGTATAAGCTGGTCATTCCATGGAACTTCAGGTATTTGTGTGACACCTGAGACTCAGAGCTAGAGTTCTGCAGCTAGGAAAGTCAGCAGTATCCCATACAGCAAATGTTACAAGCACTGACAAATTGATCAGACTTCAATTAGAGATATGAGTGAAGGTGATCTGGGTAAGACTAAGGTAACTCAGACAAAAAAGGTAAAGGATGATATTGATTGTGTTTTAAAACTTCATCTTCTGTGGGAGACCAAACAAAGAGATGTTTATTTGGTATGAAATTTATATTTTTGGTAGCATACTACATTGGTCTGCAAGCTGCTGGAATGTAATATACCAGAACTGGAATGGCTTTCAAAAAATGGAATTTAAGAAGTTACAAATTTACAGTTCTAAGTCAATGAAAATGTCAAACTAAGGCATCCAGGAATAGACACTTAAATTCAAGGATGGCCAGTGGATCTGAAACAGCTTTGTCACTTGGGAAGTCACTTGGCTGGCATCTGCTGGTCCCTTGTTCCTAAGCTCCGTTGCTTTCAGCCTCTGTTCCCATGGGGGTTCCTCACTTTGCTTCTCTGGGGCTGGCTTTCATCTCTTGGCTTCCCTTGGTTCTCTCCACATTCTGGCTTGTTTAACATCTATCTCATGGTGATGTCTATGGGGCTCCAACCATCTCCAAACATCCATGTCTCTGTCTCTGAAGCAACTCTTCTCCAAGAGTCTACATCTGCTCTCTCTGTTGGCTCTGAGACTCTTGTCATTTCTGGCTCTCTCCAAAATGTTTCCTCTTTTAAAGGATTCCAGTAAATTGATCAAGACCCACCTTGAATGGGTGGTGTCACATCTTCATCTACTCAAAAGTCACACCCACAGTTGGGCATGTCACACCTCTGTGGAGATAATCTAATCAAAAGATTCCAACCTATAATAATGAATCAAGATTAAAAGAAACAGCTACTCTCACAAGATGGAATCGGGATTAAACATGACTCTTCTGGAGTATATAATATATCAAAGCAGTACACACACTATATAATTTAACTTGTATGGTCAGCTTATTTGAACATGATAATTACATGGAACTTTGCACAGGGAGTGAGATCTTGTTGGTTCATACAAGATGGTTTGTTGCTCCAAAACATCCCAGAGCAATCTGGACAGAAGATTAAAAAGTATTTGTAACATTCCCTTGAGAAACTGGGGGGAAAGGTGGAAATATTAACTTCCCTACCTTGCAAGCATTGGGGACTGCCAGTTTGATGGGCCAGGCCCTAGGTCTTGGGGATAGACCTCATGAAACTTATTCCTATAGAGGAAAAGTGAAGCCTACTTACGATTATGACTAAGACTCACCCCCAGAGAATCTCTTTTATTGCTCAAATGTGGTCTTTCTCTCTAAGCCAACTCTGCAGGTGAACCCATTTCCCTCCCCCCTCTGTGGCGTATGACTCCCAGAGGTGTAAATCTCACTGGCTACATGGAACATGACTCCTGGGGATGAGCCTGGCCCTGACACTATGGGAATGAGAAAGTCATCTTGACCAAAAAGGGGAAGAGAAATGAAACAAAATAAAGTTTCAGTGGCTGAGAGATTTCAGACAGAGCTGAGAGGTCATTCTGTAGGTTATTCTTATGCAGCATAAAGATATCCCTTTTCAGTTTTTGGTGCATTGAAGTATCTAGAGGGAAATAACTGAAACTGTTGAACTTTAACCTAATAGTCTTGACTCTTGAAGAAGACTGAATAATAATAGCGCTTTTAAGGTCTGCCCGTGTGATTGTGAAAAACTTCTGACAATCCATTTATACAGTGTTAGAAAAGTAAGACAATACAGACAAAAAGTATGTAATAGGGGGTACAGGGAGGATGGGATGCTTTGGGTGTTCTTTTTACTTTCATTTTTATTTTCTTTAAAAATATGTACAAAGCTCCTATTTGGAATGATAGAAATGTTCTGGTAATGAATGGTGGTGATGATAGCACGACACTGTGAACAAAATTAACAGCACTGAAACGTATATCTTAATGTGGTTAAAAGGGGAAATATTATATTGTATATATGGTAATAGGATAAAAAATTTTTTAAAATCCATGAAACTGTATTACAGGAACAGTGAACCCTAAGTTAAACCATGGACTATAGTTATTAGTACAATTATAAAAATGTGCTTTCACCAACTGTAACAAATGTACACCAATGCAAGGTGTTAATAATAGGGTGGTTTATGGGGATCCTGTATTTTGCTCATGATTTTTCTGTAAACCCACAATGTCGCTAATAAAAAATTAAAAAAAAAAATATCCCTAGTGCCAAAGAACTTCTTTTGTTGTTCATATGGCCTTTCTCTCGAAGCCCAACTCTGCAAATAAACTCATTACCCTCCCATCTACGTGGGACATGACTTTCAGGGATGTAC
The DNA here is from genome assembly GCA_004026745.1 of Myrmecophaga tridactyla. Lineage (NCBI taxonomy): Eukaryota > Metazoa > Chordata > Mammalia > Pilosa > Myrmecophagidae > Myrmecophaga > Myrmecophaga tridactyla. The sequence goes on from PVIY010002482.1 coordinate 100,868, forward strand.
GTCTCCTAGGCAATATGGGACATGTCTCCCAGCAATGAGCCTGGCTCTGGCACCGTGGATCAACAATGCCTTCCTGACCAAAAGGGGGAAAAATTAATAAAATAAGGTATCAATGGCTAAGAGAGTTCAAATAGAGTTCAGAGGCTATTCTGGGAGGCTACTCTTATGCAAGCTTCAGTTAGATATTGTTAATTTTCAAAGTTTGCCAACCCCCTACCAACACATTTCTGTTAACCCTAAAGAACACCCAGGGGTCTGAGATCCTACAAAAGTGGCATGCACTATTTACTTTTCAGAAATCTAAAACTTTCAGAGGGTTCCTAGATAAGTTCTGAAAGACAGAGGTGCCAGCCTTTCCAAGAACATCAACCAGTTCCATTCCCCTATCCCATACTGTCGACACCCCTTTTCAATATGAAAAACTCAAAATGGGCATAACCCAAATATTCCTAAAGACTGGGAGAAGGATCAAAGGGGAAGGAAGAGTCATAACAGAAAAGTTAGGGTTTAACAAATGAGTATGACTACTGAATCATTATATTGATATTTCTTTTCAGTCTCCAGTGTCTTTGAGCAGTTGGAAGGAAAAACCTGAAATTGTGGAACTGTAACTCATACCAAACACTGAAATGTATTGTATAACTAATTGTTAAAACGTACTTTGAAATATATTGCTTTTTGTATATACGTTATATTGCACAATAAAAAATGGGATGCTTTGCGTGTTCTTTTTACTGGGAAACATCAGTACAAGTCACTAAACCCACCAGTGATTCAATAGACATTGATCACCAGACACTTTCCAGGCACTGAGAATACAGAAGAACAAAATAGTGTTTGGCCTCATGGAGCTTACATTTTAGTAATGGACATAGAAAATAAACAGATAAATAGCACCACATAATATTAGATAGGCAAAAGTGGTATAGAGGAAACCAGGTGATGGAGGGATGGAAAGAGGTTAAATAGAAAATTCAGGGAAGGCCTCTGAGACCTGAAAGAAGAGAGGGAGAGAGCCATGGGGCAGGGGTAGGAGGGAGCTTGATGTGTTTGCATAAACATGACTAAGGCCAGAAGAAGAGTAGTAGGAAATGAGGAGGCTGTGGGGAGGGGGCGACAGGTTACAAGGGACCCAGCAGGCCACAATTAAAGCTCTGGGTTTCATCCTAAATGTGACCAGAAGGCACTGAAGGGTGTTGAGCAGGCGAGAATGATAGGATCTGATTCACATCTGCAAAAGAGTGCTCTGGCTACCTCCTTGAAATCAGACAGGGTAGAGGCCAGGAAAGCAGCTCCAAAACTGTGAGAAAGGCATCCCAGACCAGGGAGACAGTCCAGAAGGCAGGGAGAAGTGATCAGACTTGAGATATAGTTACAGGGAAGAGCCAACAAGATTTGCTGATGAGTCAGATGCAAAATGTGAGAGAAAGAGAAATTTACATCTCCATCTCTTATCTTAAATAACAACAAATTCCAGAGTGAAGACAAACCATTCTAATGAATAATAGGTAAGGTAAATAAGCAATTTACAAAGCACAAAACACATACAAAAGAACATATCCAAAGACTGCAACATCACTAGTAATTATAGAAATTCACGTTAAGACAAAAATAAGATAACTTTTTTTGCCCATCTTATTAGAAAAAATCTTAAAAGATAACATGCCGTGTTATCAAAAGTGTGAGAAGCAGTCACATACACTATTGGCAGAAACAAAAATTAGTGGTGTCACCTTTGGGAAAAATAATTTGGCATTGTTTCCCACAGTAAATGGCAAATGGCCAAATCTTTTTTTTTTTTAACATTCTTTATTGTGAAATATAACATATATACAGAAAAGTGATAAATTTCAAAGTAAATTTTAACAAATTGTTACACAACAAATTTCAAAGTATAAGATGAGTTACAGTTTCACAATTTCAGGTATTTCCTTCTGGCTGTTCTAAAACAGTAGAAATTAAAAAGAATTATCTATATAATGATGACTCAGGAGTCATAATCCTTTGTTAAATCCCAACTTCTCTGCTACAACTCCTCCCACTCATCTGATCATTCTCTCAGTCTTCAGGGATATTTGGGCAATGACCATTCTAACTTCTTCATATTGAAAAGGGTGTTGACATTATGGGGCAGGGGGATGCAACTAGCTGATGTTATGGGGGAGACTTGTACCTCTAAATTTCAGGCATATCTCTCATAGGGACAATCTGGAGGTGTTAAGTTTCTGAAATATAAGCTTAATAAATAAAGCTTTTACAGAATCTTAGATAGAGTCCTGAGTTTTCTTTAGTTTTCAGTAATACTGTTGGTGGGGCTTGGCATACTGTGGCAATTTGTAATATCTGACTGAAGCCTGCATAAGAGTAACCTCCAGAATGATCTCTCAACTCTATTTGAAATTGCTTTCACCTCCTAAACCTTATTTTATTACTTCTTTTTTCCCCTCTCTTGGTCAAGCAAGCATCGTCAATCCCACAATGCAAGGGCCAGGCTCATCCCTAGGAGTATATGTCCCATGTTGCCAGGGAGACTTACATCCCTGAAAGTCATGTCCCACATAGGGGGGAGGGTATGAGTTTATCTGCAGAGTTTGGCTTAGAGAGAGAGTGAGAAGCACAACTGAGGAACAAAAGAGGTACTTGGGGTGACTCTTAGGCATGTTTATAAGTGTTTATAATTCATTATTACAGAAATAAACTTCATAAGGGCTAACTTCAATATCAAGGACTTAGCTTATTAAATTGGAAGTCCCCAGTGCTTGAGAGAATACCAGGAATTTTCCAGGTGGGGAAGTTTAATACTTTCATATTTTTCTCCCAGTCCCTCAAGGGACTTTACCTTATATGGCCAAATCTTTTGATACAGCAATTTCAATTTGAGGACTCTATACTTAGGAAAAACTTAGAAATGTGTGCAAACATTAAAAAAAGAAGAATTTTCATCCCAGGATTAAAATTGTAAACAATCTAAATGTTCAAAATTTTGAAAGTAATTGAATAAACTATGGTGCATCCTTACAACAGAATAAAGTGCAGCTATTAAAAATGATTTTTAAAATATATATGATGACTGTTCTAGTTTGCTAGCTGCCAGAATGCAACACACCAGAGACAGATTGGCTTTTAATAAAAGGGGATTTATTTTGTTAGTTCTTCAGAGGGAAAACAGCTAACTTTCCACTGAGGTTCTTTCTTATGTGGGAAGGCACAGGATGGTCTCTGCTGGCCTTCTCTCCAGGCCTCTGGGTTCCAACAACTTTCCCCGGGGTGATTTCTTTCTGCACCTCCAAAGGCCTGGGCTGAGCTGCAAGTGCTGAGGTGAGGTATGCTGAGCTCCTTGGGCTGTGCTACATTGAGCTCTCTCATTTAAGCACCAGCCAATTAAATCAAACATCATTTACTGCAGCAGGCATACCTCCTAGCCGACTGCAGATGTAATCAGCAACAGATGAGGTTCACGTACCATTGGCTCATGTCCACAGCAAAAGAACTAGGTACCTTCACCTGGCCAAGTTGACAACTGAACCTAACTACCACAATGATACACAAATATTCAATATATATGACATATCGCTAATTGACTAGAGAAGAGAAGATGATAAACAGTATGATTCTATTTTTTTTTAAATGTATTGTGTATTTTTTACCAACTTGACTATATCATCCTATTATTTTGACATTGTATTACCATAGTGATAATCAAGGACCCATTTCCAACAATTACATACAACAAATAACTATAGATCTATTCATTTATAGACTCACTCTCTATAGGACACTCAGTCATCTCTTGTAAGGTGAAAATCTCAGTCACAACTAACCTGTGAGTCCTTACAATGTCAAAAACATACCTAGAGATTTTTCATTAGATAACAGAACCGAAAAGTTTCTTGGGCTATGGTTACCCTTCTAATTTTGGGGGTGATTTTACATATTTATCCAGAAGAAACTTCTAGACATTTCTCTTGTGGATAATATATAAAGTGAGAGAGAGAGAAATCAGAATAGGTATATATACGTATTCACATAGGTATATAAGCACTCAAGACAATTTCACAGGTTGTATAATTGGAAGAGATCCTGGATTTCATTTTTTTAAAAAGAGGGTATGGTATACATATATATATTCATATACAGTAATATGTATTACCAAAAACATCAAAATATTAATGATAGGCTCTCTCTGAGTAGTGAAAGTCTATTTCTAAGTTTTTGTGATTTCTTATATTCTCCAAATTTTTAAGAGTAAGCATATTATTTTTGTAATCAGAAACACACAGTTAAGGTCATTTAAAAGCAATAATAAATGCAAGGGTCTGAAAAACCTAAGACCAATATTAGAAAGAAAGCTTTTTAACTAAGCTCTCAATGCCACTTGTTTTATTGTTTAACATCTCATTACACTCCTCATCGTGGCCTTTGCACTTACCAGGTGACTTTTTCACATATTAAGGGATGCTGAAATTCATCTAATATGAACAACTTTTAATTCGCTTGCTTTCATCACAAAGTTTCCCAGAATTTCCACCCACATTTCTTCCATTCTTCATGTCATTTACTGCTCTTTTAGAAAAGAACTGAGAACACAAAACTGCTCTTGAAAAGTAAAAATATGGGAGCAGAATGGGGAAGGAAATTAATAGAAGTTTGGAAGATAAAGTTTAAAGGATAAAGAGGTAGAAAATAGGAAATGAACAGAAAAAGAAATTAAAGACTCAGACCAAGGAGCCCAATGACTGACTAAAAAGAAGGAAACACTGGGCCACAGTGGCTCAGCGGCAAGAACGCTTGCCTGCCATGCCAGAGGATCCGGGTTCGATTCCTGGTGCCTGCCCATGTAAAAAAAAAAAAAAAAAAGCAATAAAAAGAAGGAAACACTAAACAATTTCCCAAATTTTGAAAGACATGTTCTAGTTTAAAGGGCCTACCCATAAAGTGCCTGTCACAGTGAATTGAAAAACGACTTCCTCTATAGGGAGAGAAGATTCTAAAGCTTCCAAAGGGGAGAAGGGGGATAAAAGAACATATAAAAGATTGCAGGCCAGAATGACATTGGACTGATGAACAACCCAGAACCCAGAAGACAATAAAGTAATGCCTGTAAAATTAAAAGAATTTAATTTCCAGCCTAGAATGCTACACCCAACCAAACCATCAAGTGGGAAGGTAGGATAAAGACATTCTCAGACATTTGATTTACCTCCCTTGAACTCCAGCAGGCACTGGCAAAGGCCGACCCAACAGCCACGCACACCTCTTCATCATTGCTAACAAACCTCAATTTTATTCAGGTATTAAGTGGTCATCTGCTCTGAAGGCTGGGCCCCAGCCCCAGCAGGATGATCCTTATAAGAACAAGCCAATTATGGTACTTACATTTCTTCTGCTATAGGTTGTGATATGAAGTAAAGCTGGCTGGGAGATTTCAAGAGAAGGATTTCCTGGCTTTTCAAATGAGGCATATCAGAGAACACGGTTTGTTTTTCACTTCCAGATATTGTTGTCTGAATATGACACCTGAAAACGTGGCAGTCACACAGGCAGCTGGCCTATGAGTCCAAATCCTCACACTGAGGCTCAAAGAGTGGAAAGACCAAGAGAACCTGGGCCCTTGATAATACCTCTAAGCCCCACCCCGGTAGCCACCCTAACTCCAGCCTTAAATAAAAAATGGCCTTTTTGTTTATTCTTTTGGGTGGGCAATTATCTGTAGTGAAATCATCATAACCTCTATTTACCCTTCCTCAGAAAGCTGATAGAGGAGGCCTTCTTGAATCTGAGAAAAAGGATGATGAAGAAGATTCTTGGGGTGACAGTGAAGGAACATTCAAGGAAAACAGCTGTGCGGAGAGGCCTGAAGAGCAGTGCATCCAGAATGGAGCCAGAGGACAGACTCTAAAAGTAGGTACACAGGGAAGACCAGAAGACCAAAGGCGTGTGACTAAGTGAAAAATAATACTCACAACGATTCTGCAATGTTCTCGAACAGTTTAAGAAGGTGTACTAATAGATACACAGAAAACTAAGCAAATATAAAAATGAGGCAACTGGTAAGTGGGAGAAAAAAACTTGCACAAGAAAGGACAAGCAGTCATAGTGCACTACTTGGCTCAGCAGTAAAGAAATTTGCACAGTTGCAAGAGTATAAACTTAAAATTGGGGGAGGATAGAAGGAAAGGAGTTGGAAGAAAAGGTGAGCACAGGGAGAGAGGGCTATCTCCTTATCGTCCATAACAGGAAGTCAATGGATAATATCTGACTGGACAAATTACGAAACATCAGAAGCCAGTTATTTAGCAAACAGGTAAAGGTTGAAAATGCCTGTCTCTGGGACATGCAGGTTAGGGAAAGCAGGTCACAGGCCACTGTTTTGTTCATTTTAATTCTTGTAGTACTGTTTGACTTGTTACTTTGTTAATTAATTTTTAAAAGGAAAAAAGAGCAAACCTTGTCAACCCATACCTCAAAGGATTCGAGCAAACCTTGTCAACCCATACCTCAAAGGATTCGGCAGCAGGTGCAGGACGCCCAGCAGGAGGAGGAGCAGAGGTCTGGGACAGCAGTGCTGAGGACCAGCGAGGACTTGGGGTAGGGGGGCATCCCAGGGTGCAGAGGGCTGAGGAAGCTAGAAGGGAGGCTCCTGGGGATTTCTTCTACTAAAATGCTGTCCCAAGGTAAGAGGATTTCTCTTAGGAAAACCAAATAGCAAGGCTTTTTACAGTTGGACAGTCTTCAAAATAAGTGTCTAGTGGTTTCCTTATGGTTGCAGTTGGCTAAAGGTGACCCTGTAGAAAAAGCATACCTTCCCTTCTCAGCACCCTTCCTTCTCCCACTGTGGAGGCATCTCAGCATCGGTCTGAGCCATACATGCATGCCCAGCTGGCCCTTTCCAGGCCTTGTCTCCCTCTCTTGCTCCAAAATCTCCCTTCCCTTGTCAACCTGCTCCCTCCCCCGCCACACTTTTTGTTAATTTGGTCCCAATCACTTCAATAGCATACACAAACTATATTCCTATACCGTTTGTCCTCCCCACCTTTATGTTGCTCTTGTCATGAATAATATCTTCATACACTGTGTCCAAAACAGTAGATTTATCATTACTTTTTTATTGATAAATTTTACTATACTAAAATTTGAAATTTGTGATATTTAACCAATATTAAACCAACCAAGAAGTTGGTTAAACTTCTCTTTAACCAAGAGAAGTCACAGAGTGAATCTGATATCAACAAGGCATATAACTGACAAAAGATTAGTATCCAAAAGATATAAAGGTCTTCTACAAATAATAAGCAAAAGACAAATATCCCAATAAAAAAATGGACAAAAAATCTGAAAAGGCAATTCACAGAGGAAGAAGATATCTCAATGGCCACAAACATATGTAAAAACCCTACTAGAAATCAGGGAGATTTAAAATTTAATTCACAATAAGATCCCATCTCAAATCCTTAGCAAAATTTTCACGTTTGACAATACCAAGTATTGATGAGGCTATGGAGAAATGGAACCCTTTCTATATTTCTAGTAAGAGTAAGTTCGAAAGTTCAACCTGCTCCCCTGTTAACAAAACTGTTTTTAGCACTGGTAGCTGAGAGTGACTAATTCACGTGTAAGTAAAAACAAAAGACAACTTTATATAGTTGTTAACATTTTAAGAGAGAACACTGGTTAATTGAAAAAGGATATTTCAAAGTGATAAGCTGGAGAGAAGGAAGGACCCACCCTGATGCTCTGCAAACCATTCTTACGAGTATGGACAAACTGCAAATGACTCAAAAGCAAAGTTAGCTTTCCTGGTACCTACGTCCTCCAAGCTTGGGGAACCAGGCTGATCTTTAGCTATGGGAAGACCAGCCACAGCTCTTAGGACACTGCTCCCCAGCAACCCCCAACTCTCACGCCACACTCACACAAGGTTCTGAGGGGAGCCAAGCATCCCACTCACTAAATGCAGTGTCTCCGGGCATTGACACCAAATTGAAATTGGGAGATCAGAACCCAGAGCCCCACTGAATGGGGCACTGAAACCCTCCCAGAGCTAGTGAGTTCTGCTCAAGACCTGGGAAACCTGGGCTGCACATGAAATCCATTCCCAGATTAAGCTGTAGGCAGCAGAGGGGGGAACTTAGTGCAGTACTTTATTTTAAATATTCTTTAAGGTTTCATCGCCCATCTCAGTCAAAGCAGAGTTTCTAGAGTGTTGCAGATTCATGTTCCACAAAGAGCTGGGATATCTGCAATGAAATCAGAAAACACTCTGAAAGGCAACGTGATATTTGTTTATTTGTACTACCAAAACCACTGGAGAAAACGCCTTCTCTGGAAAAACAATTTGAACTTTTACTCACCTCCCCAAATCTCAACTGATATCTGATATCTATTTTAATCGCAAAACAATACCAAGCAGTGCAGAACAGACTTTTGTACTAAGAATGTTATAATGTCACAGAAACCCGAGGAGAAATAAATACTGTACTTAATTTCTATGAACATTTACTTTCTCCTTTAACATCAAAGTATGTTTATATTTTTAAACACTGAAGTGGAAAGACTGACTTACTGTGTTCACTCCACCCAAGTTCATTGCTACAATACCTGAATCTCTGCCAAAGTGTTTGGCCTATCTCTAGGAAGTCCTAAACACAGGCCTGTTTTGAACACTTTCACCACTCCCTTAACCTCTCCACTTCTAAAATAGTTTCAGGTATCATGTTTACTTTATAACACTGTTTATATGAAGGAAAGTATTTTAATTACCTCAAGCAGTTGAGACCATCTTACTTACATCTTGAATGCAGGCATTTTTATATTTTTTTATTGAATTTGAAAATAACTATAACTGTGTTGCTGCTCTAAGGCAACAAATGTACTTATAAGTGAGCTATGTCTAACTGTTAAAATGCATATGACTAATATCAACCTTTGGTCTGATAATGCTAAAGTTAGGAGAGTTATCACCTCCTACCCTGAAAATAACACACTTCAAGGACAGAGAGCCCCAGTGAAATACAGATGATACATCACAATCAGATATAAAAAGATAAACTGAAAGAGAGTTAGAGATTATCCGAGTGAAATTAAATGAGCTACAAGCCCTGAAAGACGGAGGGACAGGAGAGCATGCACACACCTGTATGGTGAGACATTTTGAGATCAAAGATTCTTTGTACTGGTTGGGGGGGGGGCACTTTCAGCTCCAGAAAGCTCTGATTCTTTCAGAGCGAGGGAGACAGTGGGTAAACTGTGCCATGAAGCTCTTGAGGAGAGTCTAGGTAGAGAAAGAACGTAGTGAAGGTACATTTCCCTCTGCCTCAACTTTCCTCAAGAACATTGTGGCACAATTAACTGAGGACCACAATATATTCACCTGCAGAGGCATCTCTCATGACACCTCCATGCATGCTGTCAAGCCTGGCAGTTGCACGCTCCCAGTTAGAGGTTGTCAAATACCTCGGACTCATAACTGGCACACAGCACACCAGACCTGGTCAGTCTCACAACTTAATTCCTAAACCAACAGGCTACAGAAGCAAAGGTTGCTGTTTCCATCATGACTTACACAAGACTGGGCAAGTCAACTCAGCAGGTGAACTCACTGCCCTCCCTCCTACTTGGGACAGGACTCCCAGGGCGGGGAATCTTCCTGGCAACATGGGACAGAACTCCCAGGATAAGCTGGGACCTGGTATTAAGGGATTGAGAAAGCCTTCTTGACCAAAAGGGTGAAGAGGAAAATGAGACAAAACAAAGTTTCAGTGGCTGAGAGATTTCACACAGAGGAGAGAGGTTATCCTTGGGGTTTTTCTTATGCATTATATAGATATCCGTTTTTAGCTTATGGTATATTGGAGCAGATGGAGGGAAGTACCTGAAATTTCTGAGCTGAGTTCCAGTAGCCTTGATTCTTGAAGATGACTTATAAAGATATAACACTTGCAATTGCGAAAACCTCATGTCTAATGCTCTTCTTACCCAGGGTATGGGCAGATGAGGATAATAAAAATAAATAAATAATAGAGGGGACAAAGGGTAAAATACATTGGGTAGATGAGAGGGAGGGGTAAAGTGTATGGTATGAATGAGATTTTTCTTTTAATTTCTTTTTCTGGAGCGATGCAATGTTCTAAAAGATGATCATGGTGATGAATACACAACTATGTGATGATATTGTAAACCAATGAATATATACCATGTATGGAATGTATTTGTGTGAAGATTACTCAATAAAAATATTAGAAATATAAACAACAACAACAAAGAACTGGGCAAGTAATGACAAACCTAGGGCTTTGTATATACAATGTACAAAGTTACAATTTTTTACAAGTGCAGAAAAAAGATGGTGGGGGGTGAAGGGATATAGGAACAGCGCATAGGTACGTTATTGAATTAGTATCAAATAAAAAAATGGCTGTTATAGATTTAGGATGTTAAATTTTAACCCATGGTAACCACAAGAAAACATATGAAAAATATATTCAGAAAGAAATGACAAAGGACTCAAAATGGTACACTATAAAAAAATCTAATAAATATGAAAGTACATATTAGAAGAACTGCAGGTCAAAAAGGTTTGACTTACAAAGATAAGGCAGTTAAAAAAATCCAGCATCTCTTCTTGATAAAAACACCTGGAACACCAGAAATAGAAGGAAACTTCCTCTACATGATAAAGGACATACATGAAAAACTCACAGTTAAAATAATACTCAATGGCAAAAGAATGAAAGATTTCTCCCTAAGATCAGAAATAAGAAAAGGAGGTTCCTTATCACCACTGTTACTCAACACTGTATCAGAAGTTCTAGCCAGAGCAATTAGGCAAGAGAGAGAAATAAAAGGCATCTAAATTGGTGAGGAATAAATGAAACTTTCCCTATTTGCAGATGGCATGATCCTATATATAGAAAATATACAACAAAGTTTCTAGTACTAATAAATGAATTCAGCAAAGCGGCAGGAAACAAGATTAAACATGCAAAAATGAGTAGTGTTTCTATACATTAGAAATGAACAATCAGAAGAAGAACTGAAGAAAAAAAATCACACTTACAAAAGCAAATATCTAAGAATAAATGTAACCAAGGATATAAAGGATTTGTATACAGAAAACTATAAAACACTGTTAAAAGAAATTGAAGAAGATCCACATAAATGAAAGGGCATTCCGTGTTCATAGTTTGGAAAAGTTAATATTGTTAAGATTTAATTCTACCCCAAAAGATTTACAGATTCAACACAATTCAATAAAGATACCATTCGCAGAAATGGAAAAGCCAATAATCAAATTTATATGGAAGAATGAAGGGCCCTGAGTAGCAAAAGCCATCTTAAGGAGAATGAAGTTGGAGTAATAAAACTTTCCAACATTAAAATTTATTACAAAGTCACAGTAATCAAAACCACATAATACTGACAGAAGGACATACATGTAGACCAATGGAATCAAATCAAGAGTGCAGATCAATACCCACATTTATGGCCAACTGATTTCTGACAAGGGGGCCAATCCACTTCAACTTGGAATAAGTCTCTTGAACAAATAGTGCTGGGAAAACTGGATGTCCATACATAAATGAATGAATGTGGACGCTACCTCACACCAAGTACAAAAATCAGCTCAAAATGGATCAAAGATCTAAATGTAGGAATGAAAACTATAGAACACTAAAAAGGAAACAAAGGGAAGTACCTTCAGGACCCTATGTTAGAGGATGGTTTCTTAGACTTCACAATCACAGCGCAAGCAACAAAAAAAACAACAGATAAATGGGGCCTCATCAAAATGAAAAGCTGTTGTATATCAAAGGACTTCATCAAGAAAATAAAAAAACAACCTATAGTATGGAAGAAAATAATTTGAAAGCATATATTTGATAAGGGTTTAAATTCTAAAACATATAAAGAAATCCTATAATTTAACAAAAAGACAAACTCAACTTAAAAATGGACAAAAGACTTGAATAGGCATTCCTCCAAAGAAGATATACAAATGACCAGAAAGTACAGGAAAAGATGTTCAATATCATTAGTAATTAGAGAAATGCAAGTCAAAACCATAATGAGATACCATTTCTAGATACACTAGAATGATAACTATTTAAAAAATGGAAAATTGCAAGTGTTGCAGAGGATGTATGGAAATAGGAACATTCATTTGTTGTTGATGGGAATGCAAACTGGTGCAGCTGCTGTGGAAGACGATTTGGCGTCCTTCAAAAAGTTAAGTATAGAATTAGCATAAGATCCAGCAATCCCACTTCTAGGTATGTTCTCAATAGAACTGGAAGCAGAGACTCAAATAGATGTCTGCACACTGATATTTATAGAGGCATTATTCACAATTGTCAGAAGACTGAAGCCACCCAAGTGTTTATCAACCAATAAACAGATAAATAAAATGTGGTATATACATATAGTGGACTATAATTCAGATGTAAAAAAGAATGAAGTCTGATCCATGCTAGAACACGGATGAAACTTAAAGACATAATGCTGAGTGAAATAAGCCAGACACAAAAGAACAAAAACTGTATGATCTCACTGATATGAAATCATTATAATAAGAAAATTCATGGAGTCAGGAACTAGAATATACGTTACCAGGGGCCAAGATGGGGTAGGGAATGGGGAGTTAATGCTTAAATTGTACAGATTCTATTTGGTAATGGATGCTGGTGATGGAAGCACAGCATTCCCAAAGTAATTAATACCACTCCATTATATATCTGAATGGGGTAAAGGGTGAAATCTTAGGTTTTATATATATATATATATATATATATATATATATATATTATATATATACATGTTAACAGAATAACATTTTTTAAAAAAAACTAGAACTATACAATACAAACAGTGAACTCTAATATAAACCATGGACTAGTTTACAGTACAATTATAAAAATGTTATTTTGCTAATTGTAACAAATGCACCACCCTAATGCAAGGTATTAATAACACGGTGGTATATGGGAACTCTATTTTATGCATGATTTTTTCTGTAAACCTACAATTCTCTCCTCTTTAAAAAAAAAAGAACTGGGCAGAAGATGGGAGGACCCACTAACAGATTTAGCTGAAGAAAGAAAAGACAGGAAAACGAGGGTGAGGATGATTCAGTTTCACAACTCAAGAAAACTTCAAATTATTTATTATCCATACATTCATCCGTTAATTTAACTAAGACCCAGGCCAGGGGAAACATACAATGGCCAGGCTCTGCTGGGACAGTGAAAGGGGAATAATGCATGGTTTGGATTCTCGAGAAGTTTACTATCTAATGAAGAGAAAGATAAGCTGAAAACTATCTCGTTTTGGATTAAATATTAGGTTGAACCACATAAAATTACTTTCTTTATGGCCAGAAATAGAATATTACAAAAGGGTAATACTGAGGACTATTTTGGGATAGAACTGTCTAGAGCTTGAAAGTCTGGATTGTGGTGGTGGTTACATAACTCTGTGCTCTGTCAAAATTCAGAAAACCATACACCAAAAAGACTGAGCTTTTAATTTTAAAAATAAATTTAAAAAGCAGCTGAATATCAGCAATTTCATATGTTTCAACCTAATAGATGATACAGTACAGGTAGACAGATCTGCAGGAACCACAAAAGAAGAGAGTAACAGGGGAGTAAAAGTCTTATGATGGAAATTCCTCTAAGCAGAGCCTTGAAAAAATTAGAAGACTGTCAAAAGATAAAGGAGAGAGGAAACAGGTAAGCATTCTAGGTATGGGAATGGCAGAAGTAGGCAAAAACTATGCAAACTCACAGTATATCTAGAGAACAGAAAATCACAAGGTTGGAAGGTCACGAAAATGGGAGGCTAGAAACACAGAACAGAATTAAATTATGGAGGTCCTTAAAGACCATGTTAAATGGACTACACTTCATTTTACAATCAACAGCAAGTCAGTACAGTTTGTGTGTGTGTGCATGCGTGTGTGTGTGTTCCAATGGGACTTTTTTTTTAATTGAGAAATACAAAAAAGCAACACAATTCAAAGTACACTGTAACAAGTAGTTACAGAACAAATTTCAGAGTTTGGCATGGGTTACAGTTGCACAATTTTTGGTTTTTCCTTCTAGCTGCTCAAAGACACTGGAGACTAAAAAGAAATATCAATATAATGAAGACTCAGTAGTCATATTCATTTGTTAATCCATTCTTCTCTAACTCCTCCTTCTCCTTTGATCTTTTTTCCCAGTCTTTAGGGGAATTTGGGTTATGCCCATTCCAACTTTTTCTTGCTGGAAAGGGATGTTGATTACATGGGATAGGGGGATGGAACTCATGGATGCTTGTGAAGAGGCTGGTCCTTCTGGGTTTCAGGACTTGTCTAGCCTAGGAACCCATCTGGAGGTTGTGGGTTTCTGGAAAATAATCTTAGTGTGTGAAACTTTTGTAGAATCTCAGATAGAGCCCTAGGTGTTCTTTCGGTTTGAAAGGACTGATTTTGTTTGGGAGTTGGCAAACCATGGTAAACAGCAATATCTAGCTAAAGCTTCTATAAAGCAGCCTCCAAAATAAGCTCTCAACTCTATCTGAACTCTCTTAGCCGCTAAAACCTTATTTTCTTACAATTCTTTTGCCCCTTTTAGTCAGGAAGACATTGTCAATCCCATGGGGTCGGGGCCAGGTCCAGGCATTGTCAATCCCATGGGAGACATGTCCTAAGTTGCCAGAGCAACTTTCACCCCTGGATGTCATCTTCCACACAGAAGGAGAGGGTAATGATTTTATTTGCAGAATTGGGGAGGGAGAGGGGTGGGGGAGAGGAAGGGAGAGGAGAGGGAGAGACCATATCTGAGCAACAAAAGAAGTTTTTTGGAAGTAACTCAGGCATACCTGCAGGTAGGCTTAGCTTCCCTGCTATAGAAATAAACTTCACAAGAGCAAGCCTTAAGATCAAGGGCTTAGCTTATTGACTTCAGAGTGCCTAAGGATCATGGATTTCCTGGTGGTAAAGCTTAATAGTTTCATATTTTTCTCCCATCCCTCAGGAGATATTGCCAATACTTTTTAATTATCTGCTCAACATACTCAGAGATGTATCCAGGTATCACATTAAGCCATACAGAATTACAAGCCCTCATTCCCATTCTGGGCTCCATGTGTTGCATTGTTAAACAACCAGACAGGTTGAGTTAGATTATGTGCTACAAAAAATTTAGGTTTTGGACAAAATAAACCTCTCCTCCTTTGGTCTGGTACAGTAGGTGAAGTTCTAAAATACGTCATCCTTACCCCTGTATTCTGATTTATCTTAATCCAGTCCTGATCAGCTTCGTTCTTATCTCTAATTGAAGTCTGATCTCTTTTTCTGTTTCTTTAACAGTTGCTGTGTGTGGCAAAGCAGACTTTCCAAGCTGTAGAACTCCAGCTCTGAGTCTTAGGTGTCACACTGGTACTCAAAGATCCAAGGACATACGTAGTTATACATATATAGCAGAGCATCTCAAAATCTAGGAATAACATTTACAGCTCCAGACTAAATGTGACTGGGTTGAGAGCTTACAATCTAGGCCCCACTTTTCTTATAAGTATTTTCAAAAAGAGATCATATAATATTTGTTCTTTTGTTCCTGGCTTATTTTGCATCACATACTATTCCCCAGGTGCATTCACCTTGTTGCATGCCTCACAACTTTATTCCTTTCTGTAGCTGCACAATATTCCATTATGTGCATACACCATAGTACGCCATTCTACTTCTCAGACAACGTATCCTTCAGCCACTTCCATCCAGTGAGCATCGTGTATAATCTTTAAGGTCAACAATCCATGTCTCACTTTATCCTCACTTAGTTGTATAATCATCAACACTTTCATTTTAGGCAATTTTCATTGCTCCCAAGAGAAAAATAACTGAAAAACACAACCTCACCAAATAGAAAATCTAAACCTCCCCTTAACGACCACAGCATGCAATAGTGGTTTACCCCATGACCTTCTAGCATTAACTCTTTTTTTATACAATTTTTTTTTTTTTTACATGGGCAGGCACTGGGAATTGAACCCGGGTCCTCTGGCATGGCAGGCAAGCGTTCTTGCCACTGAGTCACCGTGGCCCTATCATTAACTCTTTATACAAGATTCATACCTTTGAATTAGTTCATGCAAGAACTTACATTTGTTGGGAAGATACATGGCTCTATAAAACCCCTTTCAGTCAGGTTCACCTTCAAAATGGCAATTCTACTTATAAACCCCCTAAGAACTGCCTTCACTTCTAAGCATTCCTTAATTTAAGTTCAACCTCATTAGCTAACTCTTCACCCATTTCTAGCTTCTGTGTATCTCTAGGTCCCCTATATTCTATATTATAAGCCTCTGAATTTACCTTTACCAAGGTCATAATAGCGAAATCATACAGTATCTATCCTTTATGTCTGGCTTATTTCACTCAGCATTATGTCCACAAGGTTTCATCCATGTTGTCATATACTTCAGTACCTCATTTCCTCTCACTGCTGCATAATATTCCATCATATGTATAAACCACATTTTGTTTCTCCATTTGTTTGTTGATGGGTACTTCAATTGTTTCCATCCTTTTAGCAACTGTGAATAATGCTGCCATAAACACCATGTGCAAATGTCATTGTCACTGCTTTCAGCTCTTCTGGGTATAATGACTAGTGGTATTGCCATGTCACAGGGCAATTTGATATTTAGTTTCCTAAGGAACTGCCAAAGTGTCTTTCATAGCAGTTGTAAAAATTTACACTCCACTGGTAGTGCAGAAGTGTTCCAATTTCTACACATCCTCTCCAACATTTGTAGTTTCCTGTTTAATAGCAGCCATTCTTATAGGTGTGAGATATCTCATTGTAGTCTTGATCTGCATCTCCCTTACAGATAATGAAAATGAGCATCTCTTCATGTGCTCCTCAGCCATCTATATTTGCTGTTTGGAAAAATCACTTCATATCTTTAGCCCATTTTATAATTGGGTTGTTATTTTGTTTTTGAGTTGTATGACTTCTTTATTTATGCAGGATATCAAACATTTATCCAATACATGATTTCCAAATATTTTCTCCCATTGAATTGGTTGCGTTTTCACCTTTTTGACAAAGTTCTTTGAGACACAGAAGCATCTGATTTTGAGAAGTTCCCATTTATATATTTTTTTCTTTCACTGTTTGTCCTTTGGGTATAAAGTTTAGGAAACTATCTCCTATCATTAGGTCTTGAAGATGTTTCTCTATATTTTCTTCTAAGAGTTTTACAGTACTGGCTGTTATATATTCAGGCCTTTTATCCACTTAGTACGAAATTTTGTATAGGATGTAAGGGAAGCATCCTTTTTCATTCTTTTGGCTACTGATAGCCAGTTCACACACGCCCATTGATTGAAAAGACTATTCTGTCCCAGTTCAGTGGATTTGGGGACCTTGTTGAAGAACAGTTGACTGAAGATTTGGTGGTCTATCTCTGCACTCTGGATTCAATTTTTTTTCCACTGGTCAATACTTCTATCTGTGCCCAAACCATGCTGTTTTGACCACTGTGGCTTGGTAATAAGCTTTGAAATCAGGAAGTGCTCATCCTCCCACTTCATTCTTTTTTAGAATATTTTTAGCTATTTGAGATCTCCTTCCTTTCCAAATAAATTTGATAACTAGCTTTTCCAAGGAAGTTGTTGGATTTTTTATTGGTATTGCACTGAATCTGTAGATCAATTTGGGTAGAACTGACATCTTAACTACATTTAACCTTCCTATCCATGAGCATGGAATGTCTTTCCACCTATTTAGATCTTCTTTGATTTCTTTTAGCAATGTTAAGTAGTTTTCTGTGTATAGGTCTTTACATCCCTGGTTAAGTTTATTTTCCTGGATATTGTATTCTTTTAGTTGCTATTCTGAACAGAATTGTTTACTTAACTGTCTCCTCAGTTAGGTCAGTGGTTGTGTATAGAAACACTACTGATTTCTGCACTTCCATCTTCTATCCTGCCAATTTGCTGAATGTGCTCAAGAAACTTTGTTGTAGATTTCTCAGGATTTTCCAAGTATAGTGTCATGTCATCTGCAAATAATGAAAGATTTTTGTTTCTTTTTTATTTGGATACCTTTTCTTTATTTTTTCTGCCTGATTGCTCCAGCTAGAACTTCTAGTCCAATGTAGAATAATAGTGACAGAGGGAATCCTTGTCTCATTCCCAATCTTAGAGGGAAGGCTTTCAGTTTCTCATCATGGAGTAAGATGCTATCCCTGGGTTTTTCATATATGCCCTTTATGATATTGAGGAAATTTCCTTTGATTCCTACCTTTTGAAGTGTTTTTATTAGAAAAGGATGATGAATTTTGTCGAACACTTTTTCAGCATCAATCAAGATGGTCATACGATTTTTTCCTTTTGATGTGCTAATGCACAGTATTATATTAATTGATTTTTTTGTGTTGAACCATCCTTGCATTCCCAGTATAAACTCCACTTGGTTGTGAGGTATAATTCTTTATATATGTTGTTGAATAGATATGCAAGTATTTCGTTGAGAATTTCTGTATCTATGCTCATTGTGGAGGTTTACCTGCAGTTATCTTTTCTTGTAGTGTCTTTACCTGGTTTTGGTATTACAGTGATGTAGCTTCAAAAAATGAATTAGGTAGTGTTCCTTTTTCCTCAGTTTTTTGGAAAAGTTTGATGTGAGTTTTTTTTTTTTTGGAATGTTTGATAAAACTCCCCTGTGAAGCCATCTGGCCCTGGGCTTTCCTTGTAGGAAGATTTTTGAAGACTGATTTGAATCTCTTTACTTATGATCAGTTTGTTGAGATCTTCTATTTCTTCTCGAGTCAGTGTAGCTTGTTCATATGTTTCTAGGAATTTGTCCATTTCATCTAATTGTCTAGTTTGTTGGCATATATTGTTCCTAATATCCTCTTATGATTTATTTCTTCAGGGTCCATGGTAATGACCACCCACCACCCTCTCATTTCTGATTTTGTTTCTTTGCATCCTCTTTTTTTCTTTATCAGCCTAGCTTGGGGGTACATTGATTTTATTGATATTCCCAAAGAATCAACTTTTGGTTTTAATGATTCTATTGTTTTTTGTTCTCCAATTCATTTATTTCCACTTTAATCTTTGTTATTTACCTTCTATTTGTTTTGTGGTTAGTTTACTGTTTCTCTAGTTAGGTGAGCAATTAGGTCCTCCATTTTTAATCTTTCTTCTTATTTAATATAGGCATTAAGAGCAATAAATTTCCCTCTCAGCACTGCCTTTGCCACATCCGATAAGTTCTGATATGTTATATTCTCATTTTCATTTGTTTCCAGATATTTACCAATTTCTCTAACAAATTCTTCTTTGACCCACTGATTGTTTAAGAGTGCACTACTTAATCTCCATATATTTGTAAAAGTTCTTGTTCTTTGGTGGTTATTCATTTCCAACTTCATTTCACTGTGACCAGAGAAACTGCTTTGAATAATTTCAATCTTTTTAAATTTATAAAGACCTATTTTGTGCCCCAGCATATTATCTATCCTGGAGAACATTCCATGAACACTACAGAAGAATGTATATCCTGATGTTTTGGGGTGAAACAATCTATATATGTCTGTAAGGTCTAATTCATTTATCAAGCTGTTGAAGTGCTCTATCTCCTTGTTGATCCTGACTGGTTGTTCTATCTATAGAGGAGAGGGTGTATTGAGATCTCCCACTACTACTGCTGAAATGTCTATTGCTCCCTTCATTTTGCCAATGTTTGCCTCATGTACTTTAGAGTTCCATGACTGGGAGCATAAATATTTATGATTATTATTTCTTCTTTGTGAATTGTCCTTTTCATTAATATGTAGTGTTCTTTCTTGCCTCTTAGGACATCTTTACATTTAAAGTTTGTTTTGTCTGATATAAGTATAGCTACTCCTGCTTTCTTTTGGTTACAGCTTGCATTGACCATCTTTTTCCATCCTTTCACTTTCAATCTATGTATCCTTGGGTTTATGGTGAATGTCTTGTAAGTAGCATATGAATGGATCATATTTCTTAGTCCATTCTGCCAATCTGTATGTTTTAATTGGTAAATTTATTCTGTTAATATTCAAAGTTATTATTGTAAAGGCATTTCTTGAATCTACCATCTTATCCTTTGTTTTTATTTGTTAGATCTATATATTCTTTTCCCTCCTTCTTGTTTTATCCTCTAACTTACCCTTACTGGTACTCTTCATTTGTGTGCCCTCTTCCTGACCTCCTTCACCTGTTTTTTTTTTTCAGCCAACAAAACTCCTTTTAATATTTCTTATATGATCAGTCTCTTATTTACAAATGGGGCATGAGGTGCAAGATATGTGGTCTCACCATCAGGAGACAGAAATAGGGTAAGATATTGGGTAATTGGAACAGAAGGGATACAAACTGTACAACAGGACTGAATGTAAAAACTCAAAAATGGACAGCACAATACTATCTAACTGTAATACAATTATGTTAAAACACTGAATGAAGCTGAATGTGAGAATGATAGAGGGAGGAGGGCCGGGGGCATGAATGAAACCAGAAAGAAAGACAATAAAGATTGAGATGGTATAATCCAGGAATGCCTAGAGTGTATAATGATAGTGACTAAATGTACAAATTTAAAAATGTTTTTGCCTGTGGAAGAACAAAGGAATGTCATACTGCAGGGTGCTGAAAATAGATGGTAATTAATATTTTAAAATTTCAACTTATGTGTGAGACTAAAGCAAAAATGTTTATTTGGTACAAAATTTATATTTTGACTAGTGCATTTCCTAATATAACTTATGTAGACAGCTTAATTGAACACCATAAGTATATGGAACCTTGAGTAGGACATGAGACTTTGTTGTTTTGTCCAGAGTTAATGTACTGATAAATCCCAGAGTGATTTGAGCAGTGAATAAAAAAGTATTTGCAAAGTCCCCTTCGGGGAATGGTGAGAACAGGGGTAAATTCAACTTCCTGGAGTTGAATTTTTGATATTCTCACAAGCAGTGTGGACAACCAAAGCTATAGGCTGAGCCCCCAGTCTTGGGGTTTGTTCATATGGAACTTAACCCCACAAAGAACAGATCAAAACTACTTAAAATTAGGCCTAAGAGTCACCCCCAAGAGAACCTCTTTTGTTGCTCAGATGTGGCCTCTCTCCAGCTAACACAACAAGCAAACTCACCACCCTTCCCCTGTCTATGTGCGACATGACTCCCAGAGGTGTGGACCTTCCTGGCAACGTGGGACAGAAATCCTAGAATGAACTGAGACTCAGCATCAAGGGATTGAGAAAAACCCTAGAATGAACTGAGACTCAGCATCAAGGGACTGAGAAAAATCCTAGAATGAGCTGAGACTCAGCATCAAGGGATTGAGAAAACCTTCTTGACCAAGAGGGGAAGAGTGAAATGAGACAAAGTGTCAATGGCTGAGAAATTCCAAACAGAGTCCAGAGGTTATCCTGGAGGTTATTCTTACACATTAGATATCACCTTATTATTCAATGTAATGGAGAGGCTGGAGGGAACTGCCTGAAAATGTAGAGCTGTGTTCCAGTAGCCATGTTTCTTGAAGATGATCGTATAATGATATAGCTTTCACAATGTGACTGTGATTGTGAAAACCTTGTATCTGATGCTCCTTTTAACTACTTTGTCAACAGAAAAGTAGAATATATGGAATAAAAATAAATAATAGGGGGAACAAACGTTAAAATAAATTTAGTTTGAAATGCTAGTGACCAATGAAAGGAAGGGGTAAGGGGTATAGTATTATAATTTTTTTTTCTGTTTTCCTTTTATTTCTTTTTCTGAATAGATGCAAATGTTCCAAGAAATGATCATGATGATGAATATGCAACTATGTGATGATATTGTGAATTACTGATTATATATGTAGAATGGAATGATCAAAATAGGAATGTTTGCATTTGTTTGGTGTTTTTTGGTATTTAAAAAAATTTAATTTAATTTAAAAATTTAAAAAAAAGATGTGGTCTCAGGGTGTGGTATGGGCTGTGGCACAGGGTGTAGGGTGTGTGGCAGAGGGTGGAGGGGACACAGCATGGGGTGGGGTGCTGTGCAGGGGCAGAGGTACCATGCAAGGGCATGGATTGCAGTAGTGCAGGGGGTGGTGTGAATCACAGGGGTGTGGCATAATGTGGGGTGGGATGCAATGTGTGTGTTGGTTGAGGGGCTAGGATGTGTGTGCTTGGGTTCATGTGGTGAATGTGGGTGGGATGTATGTGCGTGCGATGCGGTGGGGGGCAGGGTATGGGGCAGGGCACAAGATGCAAGGAACACAGGGGTTGGGGCAGAGGGGCAGCAGCGTGCATGAGCCTGTGGGCGTGGGGTAGGCTTGGGCTGCAGGGCATGGCATGGCTTGCTTCCTAGTTCCCATCTCCCTGTTTGTGCACTCCTGAGGGCTTCTGGGATCGGGGCAGGCACCTTCCTGGATGCAGCCTCCTGTCCTTAGTGGAGTCCTGATGGAACCAACTAACACCTTTCTCTACGTCCCAATTCCTCAACTTTTTTTATCTAGGACCTCCCTATATGGTATAGAGAACCATCTCAGGCCATTCATACCCTGAAACTGCTGTCCCAGTCATTTTTCTGTCACTTCTCTAGTTGTTTCTTGAAGCAAGGGTGAACTCAGCCTATCCTATTCCACCATCTTCCTGGAAGTCTCAGCAAAGTTTGTAAGCAGGGACATGATAGAATCAAGTCTATTTTGGAAAGATAACCTGAGTAAAAATATGATGGACTTTTGGGGGTAGATATCAGAGGCAAGAGAATGCTCGAGTTTTTTTACTAGAATCAGTGAATCCCTTGAAATGCAAGCAAAATTGTACATGCGTGCATGCATACGCATGTGGGTGTGTATATGCATGTACTGTGGATGTGTGTAAAGAACTGCACATTTTCTTAGTAAAATCACCATACACTCAATGGCATTTATGACCTCCAAAAGATGAATGATTATAGAATTAATGTTCAAGTAAACTGATACAGTGAGAGCAGTAAGTGTGCAGAGAAGAGAATAAATTCATGAGATACTTTATAGAGACTGAAATTTTAGACTTGCAATTGTTAAGTGAGTGAGAGTGAGAGGAGCAGGATTTAGATGACAACACAGTTTCTAGCTGGTATCTTGGAAGGGGAGGGGAGGGGTGGGAAGACAGAGAAGAGGGAGTATCGTTACACTAAGAATAAAAATTATTTCACTTCAAAGAACTGAATGCTTAACCTTTCTGGTTGTGTCACTCTTAGCTGGAATTTTTCCCCCATTTTTACAAGCCAAATATTTCTGGCTAAAGACAGAGATAAGATGAACTACAGAGGACCTTGCTTGCATATAAAAATAAAAAGCAGATGAGAAAACAATCTTCAAAGTCTTTTGCAAACTGATTTCCCTCTCCATGAAGGCCTGCTTTCCATATTCTCACGTCATTAGGACACCTCAGGGGATATCTGCTTCAGCCACAGAAGGGAATAAATGTATCCATAAGTGAGTAAAGTAGGTAAAGATGGCAATTCAAAATGGTATTAATTTTTTAAACAGTACAAAGCATTTTACTCGACTTGAGGATTTTGTAAATTAGTAATCTGGTTCATCAGTGTGGATTCCCTTTAAGTGAATTTAACTCCATCTCTCATGTTTTTATGTACTTCATGACACATACCATATATAATGGATCAAATTCATATTTCTTAAGTACACATCTGTTAGAACCTAAAGGTCCTGTTCTGTTTCTCCCCTTCTCCCTGCCCCACCCTCCAAAGCTAAAACAATGATGGACACACAGTAGGTGCTAGAGGCTGGGTCCAGAAACCATGTGACTGCTCACCTCTAGCATGTTCAATTCTAAATAAGATTTTAAAATGTCTGTGGATTTAAAAATCTATCTTTTTCCTACTTTCTATTCTTGCATAAGAAATGCCCTACAGAGCTCCAATCTGAAAATAAACCAATATAAGTATGTATTCCATTACAGAAACTAGCAAAATCTTAAGAGACAGGCATAAATTTCAAAAGTGTCAAAGTAAGAGTTCAATGCCCTGGTGCTCTAGTCATCCCTAAATTCATCTGAGACTCATGAAGCTGGAGTCCCTGTAGCTGGGTGCATATCTGCACTTTAACAGTCATTCCACCGGATTCTTTTATGTGCTAAAGCTTAAAGCACTGGTCTAAAAATTAAGTAGCAGGGAGAAGAAGAGATAGGGATGGGAACTAGCAAAATAAACAAACAAGCCTAGGAAAGAGAAAGAAATACAAAAGAAAAAAATTAGCCTGTTATATCTGGTAAGAGGGATTGGGGTTAGAATCACCAAATCTGACGTCTCTGATGTTGAAAGAAACTGAAAGGTTTCCTTTCAGACTGTTCTTAAAGAAATGATTCTTACATGACTTTCTCTGATTCCACTAACTCTGAAATGGCTCCAAAGTTAAAATATCTGGGTAATGGTTACTTTTATGTTCAACTGGGCTATGTTACGGTGTCCATTTGGTCAAATTCTGGCCTAGTTGCTATTGTGGAGGCATTTTGTAGATAGGCTTAGCTTCTACAATCAATTGACCCCCAAGTAAAGGGGATCACCCTCATCCAATCAAATCAAGTGGAGGTCTTAACAGCAAGAACCAAGGGTTCTGAAGAACTGAAGAATTTCTGCCTCGAGACTTTTCTGCCCAATGGAGTCTGGACTTGAGCGTATCCACAATCACATGAGCTAATTCCTTATAATAAATCCTTTTATGTACACAAATATCCTGTTGGTTCTGTTTCTCAGGAGAGCTCTGACTGATAAAATCCTATAATTTAAATAATGTATGATAAGAGACATGAATAATTACCACTTCCTTCATCATCCTTATTACCATCCCTGGATGTCCAATGGTGGAGATGAAGCCAGGGACTCTCCTTTCTCCGCAAGGAGTAAGAGGGAGTGGTAGGGAAGACAGTGACCTTCAGCTGTCATGGAGCCTTCTCAGGGCCAGGGACTAGAATTAATTTCAGAGGGACCTCTTGTCCCTGTACCATTTAGCCAGGGTCCTGTTTCTATGAGGGGCTTAGGGAGTGTAGTCTGGTTCGGAAGGGCTTGAAGCTGAGTTTGCAAAGAATATCACACAAGATTGGGAAATATTCATTAAATTTGCAGGAATGGAGCTCTTACATTCACTATATCAGTGGTTCTCAAACTTTATCCTACATCGAAAGTCACCTGGCGGGTGAGCCCCACCCCCAGAGTTCCTGACTCTGGATGGGCCTGGACTTCTGCATCTCTATCAGGCTCTCAGGTGTTGCTGCTTGTTTAGCACCAGCACTCTGAACTGCTGGGTGTATCATTGCTTCTCCTGATGTTTCTACTTTTCCATCAATCGGCTTCTTCAATAGGTATTTTCTGGCACTTGCTAAGGAACCTGCAAGCCTAAAGCCAAAATAAACCACTTTAGCCCCAAGTGCCAGAAGTAAGACTAAGTAAGGGTCAAAGAACAGTGTCCTGACTTAATCTTAAGCAAAAGAGAAAAAGGAAGCAGAAACAAAGGAAAAGCAGGGTGGGTGGGAGAAGAACTAGAAAGCAAGGAAGAGAAATGATCAATTCAAGAAGGAAAGACTGCTACAAGAAGCGGCCTTCTCTTCCCCCCTTGGAACTTTTTTACGTAGAGCCCTGGAACCTCTTGAAATGGGATGAAATGCTGTTTCTATATATGCATTTCTTCCTGCTGAGAGGGTCCATAGCTTTCATCACAGTCTCAAGGGTCTGTGACCCAGAAAGGTTTGTTATCCTCTGCTCTGAACCAAGTTCCTCCAACACAGGTTTACGCATAGCAGAGCTGATCAGTGGGCACGAGTACTATGTAGCCTGGAGACCCTTCCTGCTCTAGTTCTGGGGCTTTGCCAAAAGAGTGTCCTCACCCAGAGTCCAAGGATCCACAGCTGCTGGTCCCTCAGAGGCTCTCATTTCATTTCCACATTTTTAAAAGTCTGCCTCCCTTCACCCAGATTCTCAGGTGCTGGAAGCTGAAAGAGGATGCTCTATGAAGTGCTTCCCCAATGCACTGCCTGCCTCCAGAGGCCCTGGGATCCAAACAGCTGCAAAATGGCCTTGGGAAGCCTGGGGAAGCCCAAGCAGCAGAAGGCCCGTGAGATTTTTATTCAACAGACATATATTAATAACCAGATGCTATGCTGGGTGTCAGACATATATTAATAACCAGATGCTATGCTGGGTGTCAGAAAGATGTGAGAGGCTCTCAGTTTGCCCTTAAATAAGCAGTCAGGGCTGTGGAGGACAGTCAGGCTCAGCCATGCAGG